>CM065666.1:7904170-7914170 GCA_033220385.1 Triplophysa yarkandensis
CTAACCCTAACCCTAACCCTAACCCTAACCCTAACCCTAACCCTAACCCTAACCCTAACCCTAACCCTAACCCTAACCCTAACCCTAACCCTAACCCTAACCCTAACCCTAACCCTAACCCTAACCCTAACCCTAACCCTAACCCTAACCCTAACCCTAACCCTAACCCTAACCCTAACCCTAACCCTAACCCTAACCCTAACCCTAACCCTAACCCTAACCCTAACCCTAACCCTAACCCTAACCCTAACCCTAACCCTAACCCTAACCCTAACCCTAACCCTAACCCTAACCCTAACCCTAACCCTAACCCTAACCCTAACCCTAACCCTAACCCTAACCCTAACCCTAACCCTAACCCTAACCCTAACCCTAACCCTAACCCTAACCCTAACCCTAACCCTAACCCTAACCCTAACCCTAACCCTAACCCTAACCCTAACCCTAACCCTAACCCTAACCCTAACCCTAACCCTAACCCTAACCCTAACCCTAACCCTAACCCTAACCCTAACCCTAACCCTAACCCTAACCCTAACCCTAACCCTAACCCTAACCCTAACCCTAACCCTAACCCTAACCCTAACCCTAACCCTAACCCTAACCCTAACCCTAACCCTAACCCTAACCCTAACCCTAACCCTAACCCTAACCCTAACCCTAACCCTAACCCTAACCCTAACCCTAACCCTAACCCTAACCCTAACCCTAACCCTAACCCTAACCCTAACCCTAACCCTAACCCTAACCCTAACCCTAACCCTAACCCTAACCCTAACCCTAACCCTAACCCTAACCCTAACCCTAACCCTAACCCTAACCCTAACCCTAACCCTAACCCTAACCCTAACCCTAACCCTAACCCTAACCCTAACCCTAACCCTAACCCTAACCCTAACCCTAACCCTAACCCTAACCCTAACCCTAACCCTAACCCTAACCCTAACCCTAACCCTAACCCTAACCCTAACCCTAACCCTAACCCTAACCCTAACCCTAACCCTAACCCTAACCCTAACCCTAACCCTAACCCTAACCCTAACCCTAACCCTAACCCTAACCCTAACCCTAACCCTAACCCTAACCCTAACCCTAACCCTAACCCTAACCCTAACCCTAACCCTAACCCTAACCCTAACCCTAACCCTAACCCTAACCCTAACCCTAACCCTAACCCTAACCCTAACCCTAACCCTAACCCTAACCCTAACCCTAACCCTAACCCTAACCCTAACCCTAACCCTAACCCTAACCCTAACCCTAACCCTAACCCTAACCCTAACCCTAACCCTAACCCTAACCCTAACCCTAACCCTAACCCTAACCCTAACCCTAACCCTAACCCTAACCCTAACCCTAACCCTAACCCTAACCCTAACCCTAACCCTAACCCTAACCCTAACCCTAACCCTAACCCTAACCCTAACCCTAACCCTAACCCTAACCCTAACCCTAACCCTAACCCTAACCCTAACCCTAACCCTAACCCTAACCCTAACCCTAACCCTAACCCTAACCCTAACCCTAACCCTAACCCTAACCCTAACCCTAACCCTAACCCTAACCCTAACCCGAACCCTAACCCTAACCCTAACCCTAACCCTAACCCTAACCCTAACCCTAACCCTAACCCTAACCCTAACCCTAACCCTAACCCTAACCCTAACCCTAACCCTAACCCTAACCCTAACCCTAACCCTAACCCTAACCCTAACCCTAACCCTAACCCTAACCCTAACCCTAACCCTAACCCTAACCCTAACCCTAACCCTAACCCTAACCCTAACCCTAACCCTAACCCTAACCCTAACCCTAACCCTAACCCTAACCCTAACCCTAACCCTAACCCTAACCCTAACCCTAACCCTAACCCTAACCCTAACCCTAACCCTAACCCTAACCCTAACCCTAACCCTAACCCTAACCCTAACCCTAACCCTAACCCTAACCCTAACCCTAACCCTAACCCTAACCCTAACCCTAACCCTAACCCTAACCCTAACCCTAACCCTAACCCTAACCCTAACCCTAACCCTAACCCTAACCCTAACCCTAACCCTAACCCTAACCCTAACCCTAACCCTAACCCTAACCCTAACCCTAACCCTAACCCTAACCCTAACCCTAACCCTAACCCTAACCCTAACCCTAACCCTAACCCTAACCCTAACCCTAACCCTAACCCTAACCCTAACCCTAACCCTAACCCTAACCCTAACCCTAACCCTAACCCTAACCCTAACCCTAACCCTAACCCTAACCCTAACCCTAACCCTAACCCTAACCCTAACCCTAACCCTAACCCTAACCCTAACCCTAACCCTAACCCTAACCCTAACCCTAACCCTAACCCTAACCCTAACCCTAACCCTAACCCTAACCCTAACCCTAACCCTAACCCTAACCCTAACCCTAACCCTAACCCTAACCCTAACCCTAACCCTAACCCTAACCCTAACCCTAACCCTAACCCTAACCCTAACCCTAACCCTAACCCTAACCCTAACCCTAACCCTAACCCTAACCCTAACCCTAACCCTAACCCTAACCCTAACCCTAACCCTAACCCTAACCCTAACCCTAACCCTAACCCTAACCCTAACCCTAACCCTAACCCTAACCCTAACCCTAACCCTAACCCTAACCCTAACCCTAACCCTAACCCTAACCCTAACCCTAACCCTAACCCTAACCCTAACCCTAACCCTAACCCTAACCCTAACCCTAACCCTAACCCTAACCCTAACCCTAACCCTAACCCTAACCCTAACCCTAACCCTAACCCTAACCCTAACCCTAACCCTAACCCTAACCCTAACCCTAACCCTAACCCTAACCCTAACCCTAACCCTAACCCTAACCCTAACCCTAACCCTAACCCTAACCCTAACCCTAACCCTAACCCTAACCCTAACCCTAACCCTAACCCTAACCCTAACCCTAACCCTAACCCTAACCCTAACCCTAACCCTAACCCTAACCCTAACCCTAACCCTAACCCTAACCCTAACCCTAACCCTAACCCTAACCCTAACCCTAACCCTAACCCTAACCCTAACCCTAACCCTAACCCTAACCCTAACCCTAACCCTAACCCTAACCCTAACCCTAACCCTAACCCTAACCCTAACCCTAACCCTAACCCTAACCCTAACCCTAACCCTAACCCTAACCCTAACCCTAACCCTAACCCTAACCCTAACCCTAACCCTAACCCTAACCCTAACCCTAACCCTAACCCTAACCCTAACCCTAACCCTAACCCTAACCCTAACCCTAACCCTAACCCTAACCCTAACCCTAACCCTAACCCTAACCCTAACCCTAACCCTAACCCTAACCCTAACCCTAACCCTAACCCTAACCCTAACCCTAACCCTAACCCTAACCCTAACCCTAACCCTAACCCTAACCCTAACCCTAACCCTAACCCTAACCCTAACCCTAACCCTAACCCTAACCCTAACCCTAACCCTAACCCTAACCCTAACCCTAACCCTAACCCTAACCCTAACCCTAACCCTAACCCTAACCCTAACCCTAACCCTAACCCTAACCCTAACCCTAACCCTAACCCTAACCCTAACCCTAACCCTAACCCTAACCCTAACCCTAACCCTAACCCTAACCCTAACCCTAACCCTAACCCTAACCCTAACCCTAACCCTAACCCTAACCCTAACCCTAACCCTAACCCTAACCCTAACCCTAACCCTAACCCTAACCCTAACCCTAACCCTAACCCTAACCCTAACCCTAACCCTAACCCTAACCCTAACCCTAACCCTAACCCTAACCCTAACCCTAACCCTAACCCTAACCCTAACCCTAACCCTAACCCTAACCCTAACCCTAACCCTAACCCTAACCCTAACCCTAACCCTAACCCTAACCCTAACCCTAACCCTAACCCTAACCCTAACCCTAACCCTAACCCTAACCCTAACCCTAACCCTAACCCTAACCCTAACCCTAACCCTAACCCTAACCCTAACCCTAACCCTAACCCTAACCCTAACCCTAACCCTAACCCTAACCCTAACCCTAACCCTAACCCTAACCCTAACCCTAACCCTAACCCTAACCCTAACCCTAACCCTAACCCTAACCCTAACCCTAACCCTAACCCTAACCCTAACCCTAACCCTAACCCTAACCCTAACCCTAACCCTAACCCTAACCCTAACCCTAACCCTAACCCTAACCCTAACCCTAACCCTAACCCTAACCCTAACCCTAACCCTAACCCTAACCCTAACCCTAACCCTAACCCTAACCCTAACCCTAACCCTAACCCTAACCCTAACCCTAACCCTAACCCTAACCCTAACCCTAACCCTAACCCTAACCCTAACCCTAACCCTAACCCTAACCCTAACCCTAACCCTAACCCTAACCCTAACCCTAACCCTAACCCTAACCCTAACCCTAACCCTAACCCTAACCCTAACCCTAACCCTAACCCTAACCCTAACCCTAACCCTAACCCTAACCCTAACCCTAACCCTAACCCTAACCCTAACCCTAACCCTAACCCTAACCCTAACCCTAACCCTAACCCTAACCCTAACCCTAACCCTAACCCTAACCCTAACCCTAACCCTAACCCTAACCCTAACCCTAACCCTAACCCTAACCCTAACCCTAACCCTAACCCTAACCCTAACCCTAACCCTAACCCTAACCCTAACCCTAACCCTAACCCTAACCCTAACCCTAACCCTAACCCTAACCCTAACCCTAACCCTAACCCTAACCCTAACCCTAACCCTAACCCTAACCCTAACCCTAACCCTAACCCTAACCCTAACCCTAACCCTAACCCTAACCCTAACCCTAACCCTAACCCTAACCCTAACCCTAACCCTAACCCTAACCCTAACCCTAACCCTAACCCTAACCCTAACCCTAACCCTAACCCTAACCCTAACCCTAACCCTAACCCTAACCCTAACCCTAACCCTAACCCTAACCCTAACCCTAACCCTAACCCTAACCCTAACCCTAACCCTAACCCTAACCCTAACCCTAACCCTAACCCTAACCCTAACCCTAACCCTAACCCTAACCCTAACCCTAACCCTAACCCTAACCCTAACCCTAACCCTAACCCTAACCCTAACCCTAACCCTAACCCTAACCCTAACCCTAACCCTAACCCTAACCCTAACCCTAACCCTAACCCTAACCCTAACCCTAACCCTAACCCTAACCCTAACCCTAACCCTAACCCTAACCCTAACCCTAACCCTAACCCTAACCCTAACCCTAACCCTAACCCTAACCCTAACCCTAACCCTAACCCTAACCCTAACCCTAACCCTAACCCTAACCCTAACCCTAACCCTAACCCTAACCCTAACCCTAACCCTAACCCTAACCCTAACCCTAACCCTAACCCTAACCCTAACCCTAACCCTAACCCTAACCCTAACCCTAACCCTAACCCTAACCCTAACCCTAACCCTAACCCTAACCCTAACCCTAACCCTAACCCTAACCCTAACCCTAACCCTAACCCTAACCCTAACCCTAACCCTAACCCTAACCCTAACCCTAACCCTAACCCTAACCCTAACCCTAACCCTAACCCTAACCCTAACCCTAACCCTAACCCTAACCCTAACCCTAACCCTAACCCTAACCCTAACCCTAACCCTAACCCTAACCCTAACCCTAACCCTAACCCTAACCCTAACCCTAACCCTAACCCTAACCCTAACCCTAACCCTAACCCTAACCCTAACCCTAACCCTAACCCTAACCCTAACCCTAACCCTAACCCTAACCCTAACCCTAACCCTAACCCTAACCCTAACCCTAACCCTAACCCTAACCCTAACCCTAACCCTAACCCTAACCCTAACCCTAACCCTAACCCTAACCCTAACCCTAACCCTAACCCTAACCCTAACCCTAACCCTAACCCTAACCCTAACCCTAACCCTAACCCTAACCCTAACCCTAACCCTAACCCTAACCCTAACCCTAACCCTAACCCTAACCCTAACCCTAACCCTAACCCTAACCCTAACCCTAACCCTAACCCTAACCCTAACCCTAACCCTAACCCTAACCCTAACCCTAACCCTAACCCTAACCCTAACCCTAACCCTAACCCTAACCCTAACCCTAACCCTAACCCTAACCCTAACCCTAACCCTAACCCTAACCCTAACCCTAACCCTAACCCTAACCCTAACCCTAACCCTAACCCTAACCCTAACCCTAACCCTAACCCTAACCCTAACCCTAACCCTAACCCTAACCCTAACCCTAACCCTAACCCTAACCCTAACCCTAACCCTAACCCTAACCCTAACCCTAACCCTAACCCTAACCCTAACCCTAACCCTAACCCTAACCCTAACCCTAACCCTAACCCTAACCCTAACCCTAACCCTAACCCTAACCCTAACCCTAACCCTAACCCTAACCCTAACCCTAACCCTAACCCTAACCCTAACCCTAACCCTAACCCTAACCCTAACCCTAACCCTAACCCTAACCCTAACCCTAACCCTAACCCTAACCCTAACCCTAACCCTAACCCTAACCCTAACCCTAACCCTAACCCTAACCCTAACCCTAACCCTAACCCTAACCCTAACCCTAACCCTAACCCTAACCCTAACCCTAACCCTAACCCTAACCCTAACCCTAACCCTAACCCTAACCCTAACCCTAACCCTAACCCTAACCCTAACCCTAACCCTAACCCTAACCCTAACCCTAACCCTAACCCTAACCCTAACCCTAACCCTAACCCTAACCCTAACCCTAACCCTAACCCTAACCCTAACCCTAACCCTAACCCTAACCCTAACCCTAACCCTAACCCTAACCCTAACCCTAACCCTAACCCTAACCCTAACCCTAACCCTAACCCTAACCCTAACCCTAACCCTAACCCTAACCCTAACCCTAACCCTAACCCTAACCCTAACCCTAACCCTAACCCTAACCCTAACCCTAACCCTAACCCTAACCCTAACCCTAACCCTAACCCTAACCCTAACCCTAACCCTAACCCTAACCCTAACCCTAACCCTAACCCTAACCCTAACCCTAACCCTAACCCTAACCCTAACCCTAACCCTAACCCTAACCCTAACCCTAACCCTAACCCTAACCCTAACCCTAACCCTAACCCTAACCCTAACCCTAACCCTAACCCTAACCCTAACCCTAACCCTAACCCTAACCCTAACCCTAACCCTAACCCTAACCCTAACCCTAACCCTAACCCTAACCCTAACCCTAACCCTAACCCTAACCCTAACCCTAACCCTAACCCTAACCCTAACCCTAACCCTAACCCTAACCCTAACCCTAACCCTAACCCTAACCCTAACCCTAACCCTAACCCTAACCCTAACCCTAACCCTAACCCTAACCCTAACCCTAACCCTAACCCTAACCCTAACCCTAACCCTAACCCTAACCCTAACCCTAACCCTAACCCTAACCCTAACCCTAACCCTAACCCTAACCCTAACCCTAACCCTAACCCTAACCCTAACCCTAACCCTAACCCTAACCCTAACCCTAACCCTAACCCTAACCCTAACCCTAACCCTAACCCTAACCCTAACCCTAACCCTAACCCTAACCCTAACCCTAACCCTAACCCTAACCCTAACCCTAACCCTAACCCTAACCCTAACCCTAACCCTAACCCTAACCCTAACCCTAACCCTAACCCTAACCCTAACCCTAACCCTAACCCTAACCCTAACCCTAACCCTAACCCTAACCCTAACCCTAACCCTAACCCTAACCCTAACCCTAACCCTAACCCTAACCCTAACCCTAACCCTAACCCTAACCCTAACCCTAACCCTAACCCTAACCCTAACCCTAACCCTAACCCTAACCCTAACCCTAACCCTAACCCTAACCCTAACCCTAACCCTAACCCTAACCCTAACCCTAACCCTAACCCTAACCCTAACCCTAACCCTAACCCTAACCCTAACCCTAACCCTAACCCTAACCCTAACCCTAACCCTAACCCTAACCCTAACCCTAACCCTAACCCTAACCCTAACCCTAACCCTAACCCTAACCCTAACCCTAACCCTAACCCTAACCCTAACCCTAACCCTAACCCTAACCCTAACCCTAACCCTAACCCTAACCCTAACCCTAACCCTAACCCTAACCCTAACCCTAACCCTAACCCTAACCCTAACCCTAACCCTAACCCTAACCCTAACCCTAACCCTAACCCTAACCCTAACCCTAACCCTAACCCTAACCCTAACCCTAACCCTAACCCTAACCCTAACCCTAACCCTAACCCTAACCCTAACCCTAACCCTAACCCTAACCCTAACCCTAACCCTAACCCTAACCCTAACCCTAACCCTAACCCTAACCCTAACCCTAACCCTAACCCTAACCCTAACCCTAACCCTAACCCTAACCCTAACCCTAACCCTAACCCTAACCCTAACCCTAACCCTAACCCTAACCCTAACCCTAACCCTAACCCTAACCCTAACCCTAACCCTAACCCTAACCCTAACCCTAACCCTAACCCTAACCCTAACCCTAACCCTAACCCTAACCCTAACCCTAACCCTAACCCTAACCCTAACCCTAACCCTAACCCTAACCCTAACCCTAACCCTAACCCTAACCCTAACCCTAACCCTAACCCTAACCCTAACCCTAACCCTAACCCTAACCCTAACCCTAACCCTAACCCTAACCCTAACCCTAACCCTAACCCTAACCCTAACCCTAACCCTAACCCTAACCCTAACCCTAACCCTAACCCTAACCCTAACCCTAACCCTAACCCTAACCCTAACCCTAACCCTAACCCTAACCCTAACCCTAACCCTAACCCTAACCCTAACCCTAACCCTAACCCTAACCCTAACCCTAACCCTAACCCTAACCCTAACCCTAACCCTAACCCTAACCCTAACCCTAACCCTAACCCTAACCCTAACCCTAACCCTAACCCTAACCCTAACCCTAACCCTAACCCTAACCCTAACCCTAACCCTAACCCTAACCCTAACCCTAACCCTAACCCTAACCCTAACCCTAACCCTAACCCTAACCCTAACCCTAACCCTAACCCTAACCCTAACCCTAACCCTAACCCTAACCCTAACCCTAACCCTAACCCTAACCCTAACCCTAACCCTAACCCTAACCCTAACCCTAACCCTAACCCTAACCCTAACCCTAACCCTAACCCTAACCCTAACCCTAACCCTAACCCTAACCCTAACCCTAACCCTAACCCTAACCCTAACCCTAACCCTAACCCTAACCCTAACCCTAACCCTAACCCTAACCCTAACCCTAACCCTAACCCTAACCCTAACCCTAACCCTAACCCTAACCCTAACCCTAACCCTAACCCTAACCCTAACCCTAACCCTAACCCTAACCCTAACCCTAACCCTAACCCTAACCCTAACCCTAACCCTAACCCTAACCCTAACCCTAACCCTAACCCTAACCCTAACCCTAACCCTAACCCTAACCCTAACCCTAACCCTAACCCTAACCCTAACCCTAACCCTAACCCTAACCCTAACCCTAACCCTAACCCTAACCCTAACCCTAACCCTAACCCTAACCCTAACCCTAACCCTAACCCTAACCCTAACCCTAACCCTAACCCTAACCCTAACCCTAACCCTAACCCTAACCCTAACCCTAACCCTAACCCTAACCCTAACCCTAACCCTAACCCTAACCCTAACCCTAACCCTAACCCTAACCCTAACCCTAACCCTAACCCTAACCCTAACCCTAACCCTAACCCTAACCCTAACCCTAACCCTAACCCTAACCCTAACCCTAACCCTAACCCTAACCCTAACCCTAACCCTAACCCTAACCCTAACCCTAACCCTAACCCTAACCCTAACCCTAACCCTAACCCTAACCCTAACCCTAACCCTAACCCTAACCCTAACCCTAACCCTAACCCTAACCCTAACCCTAACCCTAACCCTAACCCTAACCCTAA
>CM065666.1:7919170-7969170 GCA_033220385.1 Triplophysa yarkandensis
TGTTTACTTACAGTGTGTGTGTGTGTGTGTGTGTGTTTACTTACAGTGTGTGTGTGTGTGTGTGTGTGTGTGTGTGTGTGTGTGTGCGTGCGTGTTCACTTACTGTGCATGTGTGTTTACTTAGTGTGTGTTCACTTACTGTGCATGTGTGTGTGTGTGTGTGTGTGTGTGTGTGTGTGTGTGTGTGTGTGTGTGTGTGTGTGTTCACTTACTGTGTTTGTATTTGCTTACTGTGTGTTCACTTACTGTGCGTACGTGTGTGTTCACTTACTGTGCATGTGTGTGTTCACTTACTGTGTGTGTGTGTTCACTTACTGTGTTTGTATTTACTTACTGTGTGTTCATTTACTGTGCTGATGTGTGTGTTCACTTACTGTGCATGTTTGTTTACTTACAGTGTGTGTGTGTGTATGTGTGTGTGTGTGTTCACTTACTGTGCATGTTTGTTTACTTACAGTGTGTGTGTGTGTGTATGTGTGTGTGTATGTTCACTTACTGTGTGTGTGGGAATTCACTTACTGTGTTTGTATTTACTTACTGTGTGTTCACTTACTGTGCGTATGTGTGTGTTCACTTACTGTGCATGTGTGTTTACTTACAGTGTGTGTGTGTGTGTGTGTGTGTGTGTGTGTGTGTGTGTGTGCGTGCGTGTTCACTTACTGTGCATGTGTGTTTACTTACAGTGTGTGTGTGTGTGTGTGTGTGTGTGTGTGTGTTTACTTACAGTGTGTGTGTGTGTGTGTGTGTGTGTGTGTGTTTACTTACAGTGTGTGTGTGTGTGCGTGCGTGTTCACTTACTGTGCATGTGTGTTTACTTACAGTGTGTGTGTGTGTGTGTGTGTTTACTTACAGTGTGTGTGTGTGTGTGTGTTTACTTACAGTGTGTGTGTGTGTGTGTGCGTGCGTGTTCACTTACTGTGCATGTGTGTTTACTTACAGTGTGTGTGTGTGTGTGCGTGCGTGTTCACTTACTGTGCATGTGTGTTTACTTACAGTGTGTGTGTGTGTTCACTACTGTTTGTATTTACTTACTGTGTGTTCACTTACTCCGGTGTGTTTGTGTGTGTGCTCACTTGCAATACAGAGCACAAATTCCATGTATAGGACACCACATTTGGCCACACGTCACTTCCCTGAAAGTGAGCTGTAAGTTTGCTGTTAGATGAGCAGGTACAAACTACATGCAAAATACTCTGCAATTCAAGCATTACTACAAGCTTATTTCAAGTAGTATAATATGAACTATGGGCATCTTTTCCGGCTTCACCTAACTCACTAACTCACTTCTTTTCTAACCTACTCACTCTATCAAAAAAAAACTTTTGTAACTTCTCTCTCTGTGTAACTTGGTAACATTGTTGTAGCACTTGTTCACCTATTGTTGTCTCGGCTATTTACCGCTTCATTGTCTCCTCGACTATTGTAAGTCGCTTTGGATAAAAGCGTCTGCTAAATGACTAAATGTCAATGTAATGTAAATGTAAAGTTGTCACAATTAGGAAGATAGATGACGTACTAAGCCGACATACTATGCCAGCTTGGAATGAAATAGACCTGAAAGAGGAACTGATGGTGAAAAATAGGAAAAATAAAAATAAAGATTTTACATTTATCTTAGCATTACCAACTTAGAAAAACAGAAAGCGTCTATAAGATACAACATGTTTTACAGCTTTATTATGTGATGTCGAAGTGCAGAACAGACCATATATTCAGGTTGTGCAAAAAAAGAACAACATTCTAAACAAGTCTCCTTTGGATTGTTATTATGCTAAAGATAAAAACATTTACTTTTGACATGTATAATAAATTGTGACCAGTAGTAAAAATACATTAAAATATTGTCAGCAGTACTTGTCCTGAAGGATTCAGAACACAATGTAATACAATATTGAGCTAAGAATTCATCTCCTCTAAATGAAACAGTCAAAAGTCCTTTAACATACAATTTACGGTTTAAACACAATGCCATTTTGAGTGACAGTGGAAATGCATCATTTTCAGTTTCAGCGTGACACAACTGAACTACAGAAATCCAGCAGAAAACATTATTATGGACTTTTCACACGCAAACACAGTTTACATTTATTCAATTGGCAGATCCTTTCATCCAAAGTGACTAACAGTATTACGCAGTAGTCAATCATAACTGCAGACCAAAAAGGGATAAGATGTCTTAATCCAGAACACTTCAGTTATTGTCTGCTGGCCCTGAGATTCATACCTACAACCTTTGGCTTACAAGTCTAACTCTCTCACCACCAGACCACAACTGACCCACAATGCCCTTTAAGTCACTTTGGGTTATACGCGTTAAGGTGAAGGTCATGGCATTCTGATGTTTAGACATCTTATAACAATGGAGAACTATAAAACAACTTAAGAGCGTCTTAAATTTAAGTGGTCCAGTCATTTGTGCCACAATTTACATAAGATGTTTAAACATCAATGCATGGTAGCAATTTTGTCTAAAAAAAAATCACTTTCAGCATTTGAAAATCAATGTGTGGGTCAGAATGCCAATCAAGATGTGACTAAAAATTTAAATCAATGTATCATTTCTTTGTTAAATTTCCTTGTGAGGCAAAAAAACTCAAAACAATTAGTGTGCATTGTTTTTGTTCATCTATAAGATTTGTGCAGCCAGTCAATTTTAATCAGATATAATCAATCATATGACAATCAATCAATCAAACTATTTTGTTCCGTTTTGGAGATATACATAGAGTGCATGCATAAACAAATGGAAAAAGTAATTCTACAAAATTCAAGATTAAAAATTGTTAATAAGACTACAATGAAAAAAGAATATACCTTAACCAGTGACCATCTTAGACCTAAGTGAGAATCCAGTGTTAAGACTAATCCGGTAATGTGCAATTCTTTACATGCTTCTCCACAAATGCAGATCAAATGCTGATATTTTAATGAAACTGCAATTATGCAGAGATTTGATCATTCAGTGCTGCATACCCAGATGCTAAATGAAAGGAAGGTGGAGCTCTGTATTAAGATGTCAAGGACACTCTGAGATTTCATTGGGAGATGGTCCGTGTGTGGCAAGTCTCCAAAGTTTCTTTCCCAGTCATCCTGCAATCAACAACCAAACAAGAGCAGAAGTGTTAATACACAGCAACATAAACCAAGCATATGTTCAGATCACACACAACACTTAGGCCATTGATAAAATACACAATAAGAGGAATTAAATCCGCTTAAGTGGTTTAAGTAGGGTTTATAAAAATGCCTACAAACGCATCTCTTCCGTACACACCTAACCCCCAAGAAAAACATATTTCTAACCAATTCACTATTTATATAAAAAAACAAGCTTTTTCCTCCCCTACAGGTTTTATCTCGCTATGTGTAACTTAGTAACCTCGTTGTAGCACTTGTTTTTACATATTGATTTACCGTTTAATTGCCTCCTCGACTCTTTGTTAGTCGCCTAAATGTAATGTAAATGTTAAATAACGTTCTGCTTCAGTACTGTTTAGGCTTGGACGTCATGTTAGTCTTTAACATTCAGAACACCAGCATCAATTTTGATTTTGATAAAACTGCTAAATCTATACATGAACTTAACATTTAATCTTCATGGATTGGAATAATAAAAAGAGTGGTTTACATAACATCATACATTGCATTACAGCATATATACATTATATACAATCCTTCAGACATAATTTTACAAAAAGTCTGTTGTAGTTTGATCTTTCTCGTATTATCTATTACTAGAAGTGAAGGAGCTTTGGTGCAGACCCATATTATCGTGATTTAAAAAAAAATATTCCACAAACACTTTAACTATTATAAATTATATTATAATCTATGAATAACACCATATGAATATGAGAGTCTATCAGTGAAAATAAATCTCTCTTGGTGCCAATAACCCTGTAATTAGTGCGAAAGCATGTAGTGGTGTGCACTTGCTGCTGCCAGGGTTTCCTTAAGCATCCTTTGCCAGTCCCAACCCCGTCTTGACTAAAAATGCTCTCTTGTCTCCTTTCCACTGTCCTGTCCAATTAAAGGCAAAAGTCCCTAAAAGAAAACTTAAAAAGAAAACAAACCTCTCTCATTCGCATTTGTATATTATTGTAAGTTTTTTATTCTAACTGCATTGCCAAGGCAAACCACAGGACACATGCCCTGCACACAACTGTCGAATAGAATTATATCACTGAATTAGATTTCATTTACGACCTGCGCAGACTCTCAGTGCGGCTGCTGATGGGACTGGAGCTACATCTCTCGGCCGGTGTCAACTCGGCCCGCTCTCGTGTGGAAGTCTCAGAGGATCGATGGTGAGCTGAAAGGCTCTGGCTCACAGCTGTTTTCTCGTGATTACTGACTACAGGATTGTGAACACCCGTGCTTGTTCCCATAGATTTGGAGATGACTTTAAGTTTATGCGAAGAAGACCTGTAGAGCTTTGATTTCTGCTGCACACGGCTGTTGTGTTTGAGAAAAAACTCACAGGATTCCTGCAGAACACGGCGACTCTCACTGATGGCACTGAAACACAAAAGTCGAAACTATCGTCATACATTTGGATAATTTGCTTTTTAGATGTAAAACCCCCTTTCGATATTTTTGTGTACATTTCTGCCATGCAAATGATATAATGAAGGTCAGAGAACACACTGTAGTGAAGTGAAGTGTGGCCAGTATGGTGTTCCATACTTGGAATTTGTGCTCTGCATTTAACCCATCCTAATGAACACACACACAGTGTGAATACACTCCCGGAGCAGTGGGCAGCCATGCTGCGGCGCCCAGGGAGCAGTTGGGGGGGACGATGCCTTTTCCATTAAACTAACATACCAACAATTACTGTACGCAGTGGTACATTATAATAAATGTAAGGTACAGTTGAAGATGGTCTCACTCTTTTTTGCGTGTTCGGCTGAAGAATGATGCCCACTCCGTGTAGGTTTTCTTACTGCTCACCCAAAAGACGGCCGATATTCCCACTACCAGTGTCATGACATACTTCATCAGAAACAGCAGGAGCTCTGGACGATCTGCATCTGTCCTCTAGAAATGGAACAAATAAAAATTAAACAAATAATCAGATGCTTCCAGCACCTGTGTGGTTGTGATTTTAATATCTTACACTGTAGGAGCAAGGAATGCCATATTCCTGACAGCGCTCGTTGATCCAGGTGTTTTCCCAGGAGCTGCGACGGGCCTGTTCGTACAGGTAACATCCCAGCAGTGTCAGCAGAGGGAGAAGATACAGCCCGCTGAAAACTCCTATGCGGATCATAAACTTCTTCAGCTTCTCCTGGTTCTGTTCATCATGTTGGATCACCTGACGCACACGATTCAGAGACACGATTCCAGCCAGTAGCAGCGAGAGTCCGGCTAGCACAGCCACCGCTAGAGGAGCTATGACAAACCAACGCAAGGCCAGCACGTCGTACAAGCCTACAAAACACACACCGCTGATGCTGTCTCCCTCCACCTTGTTCATCGCCAGCAGCGCCAGCGTGAGTGCACCGGGAAGGCCCCAGGCCACCGTGTGAAACCACATAGCCTTTTTATCGATAGCTTCACAGCTCCATTTTGGCCCTGCTGCCAGAAACCATGTGATAGTCAGAATAACCCACCACACCATCCCAGCAGTGGAGAAGAAATAAAGCAGCATAAAGAGCAGTGAGCAGACGCGGTTCTGAGCGCCCAGCACCACCGTGGAAGAGCGGCCCGGCACGCTGCTTTTGTTGCAGGCGGCCTCGTTACCCAGCAAAAAACCCACAAAATAAATGAAAGAGACAAAACTGTAGCACACCGCATAAAAGACGATGGGCCGCTCCGGGTAGCGAAATCTCTTCACATCAATGAGGAAAGTTAAAAAGGTGAAGAGAGTGGCACACAAGCACACAACAGAACAGACGCCAATAATTGTCTTGGCAAAGCGCACTTCATGTGTTTGCAGGAACATATTATCGCACGGAGGTGCACAGTCCTGAGCCCCGAGAAATGAGGTACCCTGACCAGGGCGAGTCTTCAGTTGAAAAGGACACCAGAATCCCAGATCCCGATTGGCTGTGAGAGAAGTTTTTGGTGTGGTTTCATCTTCAACAGGTGAAATGACAGAAGCAGCAGGAGAAATGTGACATGATTCCAAACTAAACGAGAGAGAAAAACAATAAATGTCAGTGATTTAGAGCCTTAGCCAGCACAAAAAAAGCTCCACAAATCTAAAGCTCCACAGCTCCACATCAGATTTTGTTAAACATAATAAATAACCTGCTCTTCCAATTTTTTTAACAAAACTAAATGCCACCAACTAACTACCAAAATAATCCACTTATTCTGTATAATTATTGTACATATTACATATATATTCTGTACTAACTGCTTATTGCACTTCTGGTTAGATACTAACTGCATCTCGTTGCACGGAACTTTACATGTGCAATGACAATAAAGTTGAATCTAATCTAATCTAATCCTTTAAATGCAGTAGCACCAGAAATCTTAACATTTCTCATTTTTACAATAAATGTTATGCTTTTATGACACAAGACGGTTAAGATTTTCTTTTAACGCCACTTATTCCTATGCATGTCAGTTATTGTTCAATGAGGAAAAGAAAATGAATCTAAGAAGGATTAGATAAATATGTGTTTTCACGCTTACCTGTCACACTGCAGTTCTGAAGGCCAGCTGATGCCAAACGTGTGCATATCTCTACTGCAGTCAAACATGACACGCTCACACAACTCTCTGCATGGACGCAGCACACGTGTGTCTTCTGTGCACTCAGGAACAAATGCTTGACAGAGGAAGAGATGAACATCAGGAGAACACTGCAGGTTAACCAATGGCATGAAGTGCTGCACAAAGAAAAGATCAGAAGATCACTTTATCTCATAAAATGACACAACTAAGTAGATTTGACAAAAATTACAGGCGTATTCTAGACAAATTTAAACAAAATCTATACACAGATCACAAAAAATATCTCATGTAGAAACCTTTTATGATATACTGGTTATGTCTCTCCCTATCAATTTCAGGCACATTTCAGTTCGTCTCACTCCTTTATTTTAAGGTCTCAGTGGACTTTTGTCGTTCTTTGAAAAGTCTTTGATATGAAACAATATGTGGCGAGTAGAAATATGCGCGTACATGCACATGGACAAGAGTCCAATGGAGTTTTCTCTCCACAGTTTCCTTCCTTCCTGCTCTCATTGAAAAGATTTGAACAACAGTGGTGGTATATTTGATACATCTACAAAGAAAGCTCAATCCGTCAGTGAAACTTCAATGACATGAGCAAAAGGATGTGCATTATACTTCAAAGAAATACTGTGTGTGTTCTGTTATCTGTAATAGAGATCTGTCGTGTTCTGTTATCTGTAATAGAGATCCATCGTGTTCTGTTATCTGTAATAGAGGTCCGTTGTGTTCTGTTATCTGTAATAGAGATCCGTCGTGTTCTGTTATAAGTAATAGAGATCCGTTGTGTTCTGTTATCTGTAATAGAGATCCGTTGTGTTCTGTTATCTGTAATAGAGATCCGTTGTGTTCTGTTATCTGTAATAGAGATCCGTTGTGTTCTGTTATCTGTAATAGAGGTCCGTTGTGTTCTGTTATCTGTAATAGAGATCCGTGGTGTTCTGTTATCTGTAATAGAGATCCGTTGTGTTCTGTTATCTGTAATAGAGATCCGTCGTGTTCCGTTATCTGTAATAGAGATCCGTTGTGTTCTGTTATCTGGAATAGAGATCCGTTGTGTTCTGTTATCTGTAATAGAGGTCCGTTGTGTTCTGTTATCTGTAATAGAGATCCGTCGTGTTCTGTTATAAGTAATAGAGATCCGTTGTGTTCTGTTATCTGTAATAGAGATCCGTTGTGTTCTGTTATCTGTAATAGAGATCCGTTGTGTTCTGTTATCTGCAATAGAGATCCGTTGTGTTCTGTTATCTGTAATAGAGATCCGTTGTGTTCTGTTATCTGCAATAGAGATCCGTTGTGTTCTGTTATCTGTAATAGAGATCCGTCGTGTTCTGTTATCTGTAATAGAGATCCGTTGTGTTCTGTTATCTGTAATAGAGATCCGTCGTGTTCTGTTATCTGTAATAGAGATCCGTTGTGTTCTGTTATCTGTAATAGAGATCCGTTGTGTTCTGTTATCTGTAATAGAGGTCCGTTGTGTTCTGTTATCTGTAATAGAGATCCGTTGTGTTCTGTTATCTGTAATAGAGATCCGTTGTGTTCTGTTATCTGTAATAGAGGTCCGTCGTGTTCTGTTATCTGTAATAGAGATCCGTCGTGTTCTGTTATCTGTAATAGAGATCCGTCGTGTTCTGTTATCTGTAATAGAGATCCGTTGTGTTCTGTTATCTGTAATAGAGATCCGTCGTGTTCTGTTATCTGTAATAGAGATCCATCGTGTGTTCTGTTATCTGTAATAGAGATCCGTCGTGTTCTGTTATCTGTAATAGAGATCCGTCGTGTTCTGTTATCTGTAATAGAGATCCGTTGTGTTCTGTTATCTGTAATAGAGATCCGTTGTGTTCTGTTATCTGTAATAGAGATCCGTTGTGTTCTGTTATCTGTAATAGAGATCCGTCGTGTTCTGTTATCTGTAATAGAGATCCGTTGTGTTCTGTTATCTGTAATAGAGATCCGTTGTGTTCTGTTATCTGTAATAGAGATCCATCGTGTGTTCTGTTATCTGTAATAGAGGTCCGTGGTGTTCTGTTATCTGTAATAGAGATCCGTTGTGTTCTGTTATCTGTAATAGAGATCCGTTGTGTTCTGTTATCTGTAATAGAGATCCGTTGTGTTCTGTTATCTGTAATAGAGATCCGTTGTGTTCTGTTATCTGTAATAGAGATCCGTTGTGTTCTGTTATCTGTAATAGAGATCCGTTGTGTTCTGTTATCTGTAATAGAGATCCGTTGTGTTCTGTTATCTGCAATAGAGATCCGTTGTGTTCTGTTATCTGTAATAGAGATCCGTTGTGTTCTGTTATCTGTAATAGAGATCCGTTGTGTTCTGTTATCTGTAATAGAGATCCGTTGTGTTCTGTTATCTGTAATAGAGATCCGTTGTGTTCTGTTATCTGTAATAGAGATCCGTTGTGTTCTGTTATCTGCAATAGAGATCCGTTGTGTTCTGTTATCTGTAATAGAGATCCGTTGTGTTCTGTTATCTGTAATAGAGATCCGTTGTGTTCTGTTATCTGTAATAGAGATCCGTGGTGTTCTGTTATCTGTAATAGAGATCCGTTGTGTTCTGTTATCTGTAATAGAGATCCGTCGTGTTCCGTTATCTGTAATAGAGATCCGTTGTGTTCTGTTATCTGTAATAGAGATCCGTTGTGTTCTGTTATCTGCAATAGAGATCCGTTGTGTTCTGTTATCTGTAATAGAGATCCGTTGTGTTCTGTTATCTGTAATAGAGATCCGTTGTGTTCTGTTATCTGTAATAGAGATCCGTTGTGTTCTGTTATCTGTAATAGAGATCCGTTGTGTTCTGTTATCTGTAATAGAGATCCGTTGTGTTCTGTTATCTGTAATAGAGATCCGTTGTGTTCTGTTATCTGTAATAGAGATCCGTTGTGTTCTGTTATCTGTAATAGAGATCCGTTGTGTTCTGTTATCTGTAATAGAGATCCGTTGTGTTCTGTTATCTGTAATAGAGATCCGTTGTGTTCTGTTATCTGTAATAGAGATCCGTTGTGTTCTGTTATCTGTAATAGAGGTCCGTTGTGTTCTGTTATCTGTAATAGAGATCCGTTGTGTTCCGTTATCTGTAATAGAGGTCCGTTGTGTTCCGTTATCTGTAATAGAGATCCGTTGTGTTCTGTTATCTGTAATAGAGATCTGTTGTGTTCTGTTATCTGTAATAGAGATCCGTTGTGTTCTGTTATCTGTAATAGAGGTCCGTTGTGTTCTGTTATCTGTAATAGAGATCCGTTGTGTTCCGTTATCTGTAATAGAGATCCGTCGTGTTCTGTTATCTGTAATAGAGATCCGTTGTGTTCCGTTATCTGTAATAGAGATCCGTTGTGTTCTGTTATCTGTAATAGAGATCCGTTGTGTTCTGTTATCTGTAATAGAGATCCGTTGTGTTCTGTTATCTGTAATAGAGATCCGTTGTGTTCTGTTATCTGTAATAGAGATCCGTTGTGTTCCGTTATCTGTAATAGAGGTCCGTTGTGTTCCGTTATCTGTAATAGAGATCCGTTGTGTTCCGTTATCTGTAATAGAGATCCGTTGTGTTCTGTTATCTGTAATAGAGATCCGTTGTGTTCTGTTATCTGTAATAGAGATCCGTTGTGTTCCGTTATCTGTAATAGAGATCCGTTGTGTTCTGTTATCTGTAATAGAGATCCGTTGTGTTCTGTTATCTGTAATAGAGATCCGTTGTGTTCCGTTATCTGTAATAGAGATCCGTTGTGTTCTGTTATCTGTAATAGAGATCCGTTGTGTTCTGTTATCTGTAATAGAGGTCCGTTGTGTTCTGTTATCTGTAATAGAGATCCGTTGTGTTCTGTTATCTGTAATAGAGATCCGTTGTGTTCTGTTATCTGTAATAGAGGTCCGTTGTGTTCTGTTATCTGTAATAGAGGTCCGTTGTGTTCCGTTATCTGTAATAGAGATCCGTCGTGTTCTGTTATCTGTAATAGAGATCCGTTGTGTTCCGTTATCTGCAATAGAGATCCGTTGTGTTCCGTTATCTGTAATAGAGATCCGTTGTGTTCCGTTATCTGTAATAGAGATCCGTTGTGTTCCGTTATCTGTAATAGAGATCCGTTGTGTTCCGTTATCTGTAATAGAGATCCGTTGTGTTCTGTTATCTGTAATAGAGATCCGTCGTGTTCTGTTATCTGTAATAGAGATCCGTTGTGTTCCGTTATCTGTAATAGAGATCCGTTGTGTTCCGTTATCTGTAATAGAGATCCGTTGTGTTCTGTTATCTGTAATAGAGATCCGTCGTGTTCTGTTATCTGTAATAGAGATCCGTCGTGTTCCGTTATCTGTAATAGAGATCCGTTGTGTTCCGTTATCTGTAATAGAGATCCGTTGTGTTCTGTTATCTGTAATAGAGATCCGTTGTGTTCTGTTATCTGTAATAGAGATCCGTTGTGTTCTGTTATCTGTAATAGAGATCCGTTGTGTTCTGTTATCTGTAATAGAGGTCCGTTGTGTTCTGTTATCTGTAATAGAGATCCGTTGTGTTCCGTTATCTGTAATAGAGATCCGTCGTGTTCTGTTATCTGTAATAGAGATCCGTTGTGTTCCGTTATCTGTAATAGAGATCCGTTGTGTTCTGTTATCTGTAATAGAGATCCGTTGTGTTCCGTTATCTGTAATAGAGATCCGTTGTGTTCCGCTATCTGTAATAGAGATCCGTCGTGTTCTGTTATCTGTAATAGAGATCCGTTGTGTTCCGTTATCTGTAATAGAGATCCGTTGTGTTCTGTTATCTGTAATAGAGATCCGTCGTGTTCTGTTATCTGTAATAGAGATCCGTCGTGTTCTGTTATCTGTAATAGAGATCCGTTGTGTTCTGTTATCTGTAATAGAGATCCGTCGTGTTCTGTTATCTGTAATAGAGATCCGTCGTGTTCTGTTATCTGTAATAGAGATCCGTTGTGTTCTGTTATCTGTAATAGAGATCCGTCGTGTTCTGTTATCTGTAATAGAGATCCGTTGTGTTCTGTTATCTGTAATAGAGATCCGTTGTGTTCTGTTATCTGTAATAGAGATCCGTTGTTTTCTGTTATCTGTAATAGAGATCCGTTGTGTTCTGTTATCTGTAATAGAGATCCGTTGTGTTCTGTTATCTGTAATAGAGATCCGTCGTGTTCTGTTATCTGTAATAGAGGTCCGTTGTGTTCTGTTATCTGTAATAGAGATCCATGGTGTTCTGTTATCTGTAATAGAGATCCGTTGTGTTCTGTTATCTGTAATAGAGATCCGTCGTGTTCCGTTATCTGTAATAGAGATCCGTTGAGTTCTGTTATCTGTAATAGAGATCCGTGGTGTTCTGTTATCTGTAATAGAGATCCGTGGTGTTCTGTTATCTGTAATAGAGGTCCGTCGTGTTCTGTTATCTGTAATAGAGGTCCGTTGTGTTCTGTTATCTGTAATAGAGATCCTTTGTGTTCTGTTATCTGTAATAGAGATCCGTTGTGTTCTGTTATCTGTAATAGAGATCCGTTGTGTTCCGTTATCTGTAATAGAGGTCCGTTGTGTTCTGTTATCTGTAATAGAGATCCGTTGTGTTCTGTTATCTGTAATAGAGATCCGTTGTGTTCCGTTATCTGTAATAGAGATCCATTGTGTTCCGTTATCTGTAATAGAGATCCGTTGTGTTCTGTTATCTGTAATAGAGATCCGTTGTGTTCTGTTATCTGTAATAGAGGTCCGTTGTGTTCTGTTATCTGTAATAGAGGTCCGTTGTGTTCTGTTATCTGTAATAGAGATCCGTTGTGTTCTGTTATCTGTAATAGAGATCCGTTGTGTTCCGTTATCTGTAATAGAGATCCATTGTGTTCCGTTATCTGTAATAGAGATCCGTTGTGTTCTGTTATCTGTAATAGAGATCCATTGTGTTCTGTTATCTGTAATAGAGATCCATTGTGTTCCGTTATCTGTAATAGAGATCCGTTGTGTTCTGTTATCTGTAATAGAGATCCGTTGTGTTCTGTTATCTGTAATAGAGATCCGTTGTGTTCTGTTATCTGTAATAGAGATCCATTGTGTTCCGTTATCTGTAATAGAGATCCGTTGTGTTCTGTTATCTGTAATAGAGATCCGTTGTGTTCTGTTATCTGTAATAGAGATCCGTTGTGTTCCGTTATCTGTAATAGAGATCCGTTGTGTTCCGTTATCTGTAATAGAGATCCATTGTGTTCCGTTATCTGTAATAGAGATCCGTTGTGTTCTGTTATCTGTAATAGAGATCCGTTGTGTTCTGTTATCTGTAATAGAGATCCATTGTGTTCCGTTATCTGTAATAGAGATCCGTTGTGTTCTGTTATCTGTAATAGAGATCCGTTGTGTTCTGTTATCTGTAATAGAGATCCGTTGTGTTCTGTTATCTGTAATAGAGATCTGTTGTGTTCTGTTATCTGTAATAGAGGTCCGTTGTGTTCCGTTATCTGTAATAGAGATCCGTTGTGTTCTGTTATCTGTAATAGAGGTCCGTTGTGTTCTGTTATCTGTAATAGAGATCCGTTGTGTTCTGTTATCTGCAATAGAGATCTGTTGTGTTCTGTTATCTGTAATAGAGATCCGTTGTGTTCTGTTATCTGTAATAGAGATCCGTTGTGTTCCGTTATCTGTAATAGAGATCCGTTGTGTTCTGTTATCTGTAATAGAGATCCGTCGTGTTCTGTTATCTGTAATAGAGATCCGTTGTGTTCTGTTATCTGTAATAGAGATCCGTCGTGTTCTGTTATCTGTAATAGAGATCCGTTGTGTTCTGTTATCTGTAATAGAGGTCCGTTGTGTTCTGTTATCTGTAATAGAGATCCGTTGTGTTCTGTTATCTGTAATAGAGGTCCGTTGTGTTCTGTTATCTGTAATAGAGATCCGTTGTGTTCTGTTATCTGTAATAGAGATCCGTTGTGTTCTGTTATCTGTAATAGAGATCCGTTGTGTTCTGTTATCTGTAATAGAGGTCCGTTGTGTTCTGTTATCTGTAATAGAGATCCGTCGTGTTCTGTTATCTGTAATAGAGATCCGTTGTGTTCTGTTATCTGTAATAGAGGTCCGTTGTGTTCTGTTATCTGTAATAGAGATCCGTGGTGTTCTGTTATCTGTAATAGAGGTCCGTTGTGTTCTGTTATCTGTAATAGAGATCCGTTGTGTTCTGTTATCTGCAATAGAGATCTGTTGTGTTCTGTTATCTGTAATAGAGATCCGTTGTGTTCTGTTATCTGTAATAGAGATCCGTTGTGTTCCGTTATCTGTAATAGAGATCCGTTGTGTTCTGTTATCTGTAATAGAGATCCGTCGTGTTCTGTTATCTGTAATAGAGATCCGTTGTGTTCTGTTATCTGTAATAGAGATCCGTTGTGTTCTGTTATCTGTAATAGAGATCCGTCGTGTTCTGTTATCTGTAATAGAGATCCGTTGTGTTCTGTTATCTGTAATAGAGGTCCGTTGTGTTCTGGTGGTTAGAGAGTTGATCTTGTGATCAGAAGGTTGTTGGTTTGAATCCCAGGGCCAGCAGAGAGGAACTGAAGTGTTCTTGAGTATCACATGTTTACTCTACGGTGATATTTGACTACCGCATAATACGTGTAAGTCGCTTTGGATAAAAGCTTCTGGCAAATGAATAAATGT
This sequence comes from Triplophysa yarkandensis, assembly GCA_033220385.1. Taxonomy (NCBI): domain Eukaryota; kingdom Metazoa; phylum Chordata; class Actinopteri; order Cypriniformes; family Nemacheilidae; genus Triplophysa; species Triplophysa yarkandensis. Next base: position 7,933,492 of record CM065666.1, read on the forward strand.
AAATGCAAATCCTAAAACCAGTTTATATTACACATCTGACCTGATATCCATTAGACAAACTCAAGCTCAGCCATTTATTAAATATAATATCAAACCAAAAACACAACTAGTCATCTATTTCATCTTAGCTTCAGTGTGTAAATGTTATAATCTTAATGTGACACTTTCTCTTCACATGATGCATACATGAGAACTTTACCAACGCTTTCCTTCTGACATATGAAGAGTAAATGTTACCTTCATGTTAATGGCAGCTGAGTCCTGATCATAATGATCGAGCATGTTGGGGAAAAACGTGCTGTTGTAGGACATCCCATAACACCAGTGCACGCGCACGGGCTCACATGTGAACAAACTGTGGCTGAAACACAAGTCACATGTGACTGACACCAGGCTTAAACACAGAACCAGCTGCATGGTCCCGAACTTCCTGAAAGAACTCCAGAGGACCCAGATCTGAAACTACACAACACAACACTGCACAAGTCTACACAACTTTCTTTCTTTCTTTGTGTAACAGTACGAACACTTTAAACCGGAACTTATTATCAGATGTTTAGCTTCAGCTGACCTTTCACGACATTAAAGAGTTTATCGGGTAAAATTCATCACTTTAACACAACAAAACGTTTCCTTACGCGATGAGAAAAACAAGTTTTACCTCGACTGAAGTCAACTCTTCCCTCTCTTTAACTAACCACTAATCTCTTTTGCATTGCTGTTAGTGTTATAAAGTTCCCACGGTGTTCTTCTGGTGTGTCCGGGTGTGATGATGTTATATGTGATGATGAGATCTCCGTGGAATGATTGTGATGATGTTATATGTGATGATGAGATCTCCGTGGAATGATTGTGAGAGTTCCTGCAGGAAACTGTTCCTCTGACTTCCTAAAGCAGGATTCCGCGCATGCGCACTGAACCTCGTGTTATTTACTCCCTTCTCAACTTTACTGTCACCTTTATTTAACTTCAGACTGTTTACATCAAAGCAGCTAAACAACATAATTATTAAACAGTCTGTCATAATGATCAATGTTAATTAAAGGCAGTTCATCATTAAATTCAGGGATGTCATCTCTGATCAGATTAAAAAATGTCTGCGCGTTCAAATTCAATCAAATCAACGATATCGCTGTAAATGAGGAGACCCAACTAAACAAACCAGAGGAGACAAGGAAACCAAAAATCCATCGGTGACAGAAATGGAGAACAAACCTTGGGAGAAACCAGACTCAGTTGGGACCAGTTCTCCTCGGACCAGACGAGTCCATCAGTCCAGGTCCAGACTGCAGCAGAAGACACATCTGTGTGCTGTGGTCTTATCATCATGATCATCACAGACGAGTCCATCAGTCCAGGTCCAGACTGCAGCAGAAGACACATCTGTGTCCTGTGGTCTTATCATCATGATCATCACAGACGAGTCCATCAGTCCAGGTCCAGACTGCAGCAGAAGAAACATCTGTGTCCTGTGGTCTTATCATCATGATCATCACAGACAAGTCCATCAGTCCAGGTCCAGACTGCAGAAGAAGACACATCTGTGTCCTGTGGTCTTATCATCATGATCATCACAGACGAGTCCATCAGTCCAGGTCCAGACTGCAGAAGAAGAAACATCTGTGTCCTGTGGTCTTATCATCATGATCATCACAGACAAGTCCATCAGTCCAGGTCCAGACTGCAGCAGAAGACACATCTGTGTCCTGTGGTCTTATCATCATGATCATCACAGACGAGTCCATCAGTCCAGGTCCAGACTGCAGCAGAAGAAACATCTGTGTCCTGTGGTCTTATCATCATGATCATCACAGACGAGTCCATCAGTCCAGGTCCAGACTGCAGAAGAAGACACATCTGTGTGCTGTGGTCTTATCATCATGATCATCACAGACGAGTCCATCGGTCCAGGTCCAGACTGCAGCAGAAGAAACGTCTGTGTGCTGTGGTCTTATCATCATGATCATCACAGACGAGTCCATCAGTCCAGGTCCAGACTGCAGAAGAAGAAACATCTGTGTCCTGTGGTCTTATCATCATGATCATCACAGACAAGTCCATCAGTCCAGGTCCAGACTGCAGAAGAAGAAACATCTGTGTCCTGTGGTCTTATCATCATGATCATCACAGACAAGTCCATCAGTCCAGGTCCAGACTGCAGCAGAAGACACATCTGTGTGCTGTGGTCTTATCATCATGATCATCACAGACGAGTCCATCAGTCCAGGTCCAGACTGCAGAAGAAGAAACATCTGTGTGCTGTGGTCTTATCATCATGATCATCACAGACGAGTCCATCAGTCCAGGTCCAGACTGCAGAAGAAGAAACATCTGTGTCCTGTGGTCTTATCATCATGATCATCACAGACGAGTCCATCAGTCCAGGTCCAGACTGCAGAAGAAGACACATCTGTGTGCTGTGGTCTTATCATCATGATCATCACAGACGAGTCCATCAGTCCAGGTCCAGACTGCAGCAGAAGACACATCTGTGTGCTGTGGTCTTATCATCATGATCATCACAGACGAGTCCATCAGTCCAGGTCCAGACTGCAGCAGAAGACACATCTGTGTGCTGTGGTCTTATCATCATGATCATCACAGACGAGTCCATCAGTCCAGGTCCAGACTGCAGAAGAAGAAACATCTGTATGCTGTGGTCTTATCATCATGATCATCACAGACGAGTCCATCAGTCCAGGTCCAGACTGCAGAAGAAGAGACATCTGTGTGCTGTGGTCTTATCATCATGATCATCACAGACGAGTCCATCAGTCCAGGTCCAGACTGCAGAAGAGGAAACATCTGTGTGCTGTGGTCTTATCATCATGATCATCACAGACGAGTCCATCAGTCCAGGTCCAGACTGCAGAAGAAGAAACATCTGTGTCCTGTGGTCTTATCATCATGATCATCACAGACGAGTCCATCAGTCCAGGTCCAGACTGCAGAAGAAGACACATCTGTGTGCTGTGGTCTTATCATCATGATCATCACAGACGAGTCCATCAGTCCAGGTCCAGACTGCAGCAGAAGAAACATCTGTGTGCTGTGGTCGTATCATCATGATCATCACAGACAAGTCCATCAGTCCAGGTCCAGACTGCAGCAGAAGACACATCTGTGTGCTGTGGTCTTATCATCATGATCATCACAGACGAGTCCATCAGTCCAGGTCCAGACTGCAGAAGAAGAAACATCTGTATGCTGTGGTCTTATCATCATGATCATCACAGACGAGTCCATCAGTCCAGGTCCAGACTGCAGAAGAAGACACATCTGTGTGCTGTGGTCTTATCATCATGATCATCACAGACGAGTCCATCAGTCCAGGTCCAGACTGCAGAAGAAGAAATGTCTGTGTGCTGTGGTCTTATCATCATGATCATCACAGACGAGTCCATCAGTCCAGGTCCAGACTGCAGAAGAATGAAGAAGACACATCTGTGTGCTGTGGTCGTATCATCATGATCATCACAGACGAGTCCATCAGTCCAGGTCCAGACTGCAGAAGAATGAAGAAGACACATCTGTGTGCTGTGGTCGTATCATCATGATCATCACAGACAAGTCCATCAGTCCAGGTCCAGACTGCAGCAGCAGACACATCTGTGTGCTGTGGTCTTATCATCATGATCATCACAGACGAGTCCATCAGTCCAGGTCCAGACTGCAGCAGCAGACACATCTGTGTGCTGTGGTCTTATCATCATGATCATCACAGACGAGTCCATCAGTCCAGGTCCAGACTGCAGAAGAATGAAGAAGACACATCTCTGTCCTGTGGTATTATCATCATGATCATCACAGACGAGTCCATCAGTCCAGGTCCAGACTGCAGAAGAATGAAGAAGACACATCTGTGTGCTGTGGTCTTATCATCATGATCATCACAGACGAGTCCATCAGTCCAGGTCCAGACTGCAGCAGAAGAAACATCTGTGTGCTGTGGTCGTATCATCATGATCATCACAGACAAGTCCATCAGTCCAGGTCCAGACTGCAGCAGAAGACACATCTGTGTGCTGTGGTCTTATCATCATGATCATCACAGACGAGTCCATCAGTCCAGGTCCAGACTGCAGAAGAAGACACATCTGTGTGCTGTGGTCTTATCATCATGATCATCACAGACGAGTCCATCAGTCCAGGTCCAGACTGCAGCAGAAGAAACATCTGTGTGCTGTGGTCGTATCATCATGATCATCACAGACGAGTCCATCAGTCCAGGTCCAGACTGCAGAAGAAGAAACATCTGTGTGCTGTGGTCTTATCATCATAATCATCACAGACGAGTCCATCAGTCCAGGTCCAGACTGCAGAAGAAGACACATCTGTGTGCTGTGGTCTTATCATCATGATCATCACAGACGAGTCCATCAGTCCAGGTCCAGACTGCAGAAGAATAAAGAAGACACATCTGTGTGCTGTGGTCTTATAATCATGATCATCACAGACGAGTCCATCAGTCCAGGTCCAGACTGCAGCAGAATGAAGAAGAAACATCTGTGTGCTGTGGTCGTATCATCATGATCATCACAGACGAGTCCATCAGTCCAGGTCCAGACTGCAGAAGAATAAAGAAGACACATCTGTGTCCTGTGGTCTTATCATCATGATCATCACAGACGAGTCCATCAGTCCAGGTCCAGACTGCAGAAGGAAGAAGACACATCTGTGTGCTGTGGTCGTATCATCCTGATCATCACAGACGAGTCCATCAGTCCAGGTCCAGACTGCAGAAGAAGACACATCTGTGTCCTGTGGTCTTATCGTCATGATCATCACAGACGAGTCCATCAGTCCAGGTCCAGACTGCAGCAGAAGAAACATCTGTTCCTGTGGTCTTATCATCATGATCATCACAGATGAGGTCTTCACAGGGGATTGGTGTCAGTGGTGTCCTTGTCCTGGACTTTGTTCGAGTTTAAATCTAGATTAAAAACCCATCTCTTTAACCTGGCTTACACATAAATAGTAACATGCTTCTAATATTCAGATCCGTTAAAGGATTCTTAGGCTGCATTTATTTAAGAAATCCAGAACTGGGAACACTCTCCCCAGCACACCATATATCTGCTATAACTTTAGTAGAATGCCAGCTATGCTAATATTATATTATTAATATTGGTCTGTTTCTCCTTCCGAGCTCTTCGGAGTCACCAGAACCAGCCCGGATCCAGACCAGATGGAGGAGAAAGGACCCCTAAGGTCCGAAAGTACAGCACCATGGGTATGCGCTATAAGCAATGGTTAATTTTTGTTTAAATAATAAGTTATATAAATTGTAGAGGACTAACAGGCTAGATTAGGCTCCGGTGCCCTCATCCGATTCCATCATAGAATTTAGATAGAAGAGTTTTACTGCATATCCCTCTAACACTGGATAGTTGCAACCCTGTAAATTATTCCATAGTTTAGGATCTGCCGCCTACAGTTGATTTTGATATTCTAGGTATTATCAAATTGAAACAGTTTTGAGAACGTAGCTAAGGTTGAGGATTATAAAGTAACAGGAGCTCTTTCAAATATTGAGGTGCTAAACCGTTCAAGGCTTTGTAAGTAATAAGCAAGATTTTAAAATCTATACGATCTTTGATAGGGAGCCAGTGCAATGTTGACAGGACTGGAGTGATGTGGTCATACTTCCGGGTTTTTTGGCTGAAAATTTGTTGGATTTTTCAGTGTGATTGATACCTCAGGGAAAGGCCTGATTGATACCCTAATTCAACATTTTACCAGTTTCAGATTGAATATTTCAGATTGTCGTGGTCAGTCCTATGATAATGGGAGTAATATGATTGGACACAAACAGAGAGTCCAGAAAAAACTGCTCGAGATCAACAACAAGGCGTTATGTGTTCCCTGCATTCACTAAACCTGTTTGTGCCGGATGCTGCCAAGTCATCTGTGCTTTCTGTTCAATTCTTTGGCATTCTTCAGCATTGAGAGTGTGGAAGTTCTATATCACCAGTTGTCTGAGATGGTGGAGGCTTTAACTGCACTTGGAGAACATACAGCAGGAAAGAAAGATGTGGAGACACTGTCTGTGGCACAAAGTCTCTCTAAGGAACTGACATCCTGGTGGGTTTTTTGTGTTGCGATCTGTTACAATGTACTTTATCAGATTTATCGTGTCAGCAAACTTCTTCAGGGCCCAAAAATGTCAATTGATGTTCTCAAACAGAAAATGTCAAACATTTTCTCCAGGAGTACAGAGATGGTGGACTTTCATCAGCTCAAAAAGCTCCAAAAGAAATTGCTGAAAAGATGAAGATAGACAAGACCTTTGCTGTTGCACGACAACAAAGAACTCCATGCATGTTTCTTTATGAGGGAACAGAGGAGGCAAGGTTCACTCCACAGGAACACTTCAAGGAATCCTCTACTTGATACAGCACTTACTAGTGTCAGTGAAAGGTTTACACAAATTGACAACTTTTTTCTCTTTTCGGATTTCTATTCAGCTGATAACATGAAGAAGGCAGTTGAGGAGGGCACTCTTGAGGAATCACGTGAGAAACTGGAAAAGGCATTGGGAGACATCGACGGCCTGGATGTGATTCTTGACATGAGGGTATCTGTTCATGTTTTTCCAGGTCACATCTCTACACCTTCAGAGATGTTAGATTATATCTACAAGCAATTTAAGCATTGCTTTGCGTTTACTGTTGACATGTTGTATCACTGTTGGCTCAGGAGAGAGAAGCTTCTCCTCTTTGAAGCAGATAAAGACTTACCTGCCGTCCACAATCTCCCAGGAGCGACTGAGTGGCTTAGAGAGTCAGAAGATGCCTGATAATGAAGGATTTAATAAAGAGTTTTGCTTCAGTTCAGGTTCAGTTCAGCTGAAATGACTTTGTAGATTATTGAATATGGAATACAATGCTCAGACTTTTAATTACTCTTAGCTAAAAGGGTTCTGTATCATTTTGAGTGAGACAGTGGACCTTTTGTGTTTTTGGATCCTTTTCTGGACAATACATTTGTGTCTTTAATCATTGTAGACAATTTGGTGTACTGATATGCAGTTGAAAGTAAATCCATTTATACACTATGTCTCACTTCTCTGTTCAATATAACAATATAACAATATAAAATATAACTATATAACAATATAACAATATAACAATATAACAATATAAAATATATAACAATATAAAATATAACAATATAACAATATAAAAAATATAACAATATAAAATATAACAATATAAAATATATAACAATATAAAATATATAACAATATAAAATATAACAATATAACAATATAAAATATATAACAATATAAAATATATAACAATATAACAATATAAAATATATAACAATATAAAATATATAAAATATAACAATATAACAATATAAAATATATAACAATATAACAATATAAAATATATAACAATATAAAATATATAAAATATAACAATATAACAATATAAAATATATAACAATATAACAATATAAAATATATAACAATATAAAATATATAAAATATAACAATATAACAATATAAAATATATAACAATATAACAATATAAGCTCTTTGCTAAGGACCCCCAAAGTGTTAACTCGCCCCTGGGAACTTCATGATCATGTGATGAAACCGATGTGTGTGATGACACTAACACATTTAATTGATGTGCACAAAAGTCTTTAACAATTTAAACTTTTTTTCTAAATCTTTCTCTATAAAGAATAAATCCAAGCTAATAAGATGTTGATTTTGTCTGTTTAAAGACACGCATCTTTACAAACAATGAATAAAAAACAATATTAAATGATAAAAGAAGATACAGATAATGATTTATACTGAAGCATCTACATTAATTCAGCGGTCGGAGACAACACAACTTAAATGCTTTAATTACTTTATTTTATATCATGTTTGCAGATTTGTCTCTGTTAAGTGTTGGCACTTCATTACCCATAAACCCTCAGACCGGAAATGAGCACGCACGTGTGTGGTCAAGACTCGTGCTGCAGCGAACAAACAGGAAACTCGCTCCGACAATTGTGAAAGAGTTTCATTTAATCGCGTTTAAGGTAAAACAAATGTGTGATGTCACAGCAGTTTTCTCTCTTTCATGTGTTACAGCTTTCATTAGATTTGTGTTACAGCTTTCATTAGATTTGTGTTACAGCTTTCATTAGATTTGTGTTACAGCTTTCATTAGATTTGTGTTACAGCTTTCATTAGATTTGTGTTACAGCTTTCATTAGATTTGTGTTACAGCTTTCATTAGATTTGTGTTACAACTTTCATTAGATTTGTGTTACAGCTTTCATTAGATTTGTGTTACAACCTTCATTAGATTTGTGTTACAGCTTTCATTAGATTTGTGTTACAGCTTTCATTAGATTTGTGTTACAGCTTTCATTAGATTTGTGTTACAGCTTTCATTAGATTTGTGTTACAGCTTTCATTAGATTTGTGTTACAGCTTTCATTAGATTTGTGTTACAACTTTCATTAGATTTGTGTTACAGCTTTCATTAGATTTGTGTTACAGCTTTCATTAGATTTGTGTTACAGCTTTCATTAGATTTGTGTTACAACTTTCATTAGATTTGTGTTACAACTTTCATTAGATTTGTGTTACAGCTTTCATTAGATTTGTGTTACAGCTTTCATTAGATTTGTGTTACAACTTTCATTAGATTTGTGTTACAACTTTCATTAGATTTGTGTTACAACTTTCATTAGATTTGTGTTACAGCTTTCATTAGATTTGTGTTACAGCTTTCATTAGATTTGTGTTACAGCTTTCATTAGATTTGTGTTACAGCTTTCATTAGATTTGTGTTACAGCTTTCATTAGATTTGTGTTACAGCTTTCATTAGATTTGTGTTACAGCTTTCATTAGATTTGTGTTACAGCTTTCATTAGATTTGTGTTACAGCTTTCATTAGATTTGTGTTACAGCTTTCATTAGATTTGTGTTACAGCTTTCATTAGATTTGTGTTACAGCTTTCATTAGATTTGTGTTACAGCTTTCATTAGATTTGTGTTACAGCTTTCATTAGATTTGTGTTACAGCTTTCATTAGATTTGTGTTACAGCTTTCATTAGATTTGTGTTACAGCTTTCATTAGATTTGTGTTACAGCTTTCATTAGATTTGTGTTACAGCTTTCATTAGATTTGTGTTACAGCTTTCATTAGATTTGTGTTACAGCTTTCATTAGATTTGTGTTACAGCTTTCATTAGATTTGTGTTACAGCTTTCATTAGATTTGTGTTACAGCTTTCATTAGATTTGTGTTACAGCTTTCATTAGATTTGTGTTACAGCTTTCATTAGATTTGTGTTACAGCTTTCATTAGATTTGTGTTACAGCTTTCATTAGATTTGTGTTACAGCTTTCATTAGATTTGTGTTACAGCTTTCATTAGATTTGTGTTACAGCTTTCATTAGATTTGTGTTACAGCTTTCATTAGATTTGTGTTACAGCTTTCATTAGATTTGTGTTACAGCTTTCATTAGATTTGTGTTACAGCTTTCATTAGATTTGTGTTACAGCTTTCATTAGATTTGTGTTACAGCTTTCATTAGATTTGTGTTACAGCTTTCATTAGATTTGTGTTACAGCTTTCATTAGATTTGTGTTACAGCTTTCATTAGATTTGTGTTACAGCTTTCATTAGATTTGTGTTACAGCTTTCATTAGATTTGTGTTACAGCTTTCATTAGATTTGTGTTACAGCTTTCATTAGATTTGTGTTACAGCTTTCATTAGATTTGTGTTACAGCTTTCATTAGATTTGTGTTACAGCTTTCATTAGATTTGTGTTACAGCTTTCATTAGATTTGTGTTACAGCTTTCATTAGATTTGTGTTACAGCTTTCATTAGATTTGTGTTACAGCTTTCATTAGATTTGTGTTACAGCTTTCATTAGATTTGTGTTACAGCTTTCATTAGATTTGTGTTACAGCTTTCATTAGATTTGTGTTACAGCTTTCATTAGATTTGTGTTACAGCTTTCATTAGATTTGTGTTACAGCTTTCATTAGATTTGTGTTACAGCTTTCATTAGATTTGTGTTACAGCTTTCATTAGATTTGTGTTACAGCTTTCATTAGATTTGTGTTACAGCTTTCATTAGATTTGTGTTACAGCTTTCATTAGATTTGTGTTACAGCTTTCATTAGATTTGTGTTACAGCTTTCATTAGATTTGTGTTACAGCTTTCATTAGATTTGTGTTACAGCTTTCATTAGATTTGTGTTACAGCTTTCATTAGATTTGTGTTACAGCTTTCATTAGATTTGTGTTACAGCTTTCATTAGATTTGTGTTACAGCTTTCATTAGATTTGTGTTACAGCTTTCATTAGATTTGTGTTACAGCTTTCATTAGATTTGTGTTACAGCTTTCATTAGATTTGTGTTACAGCTTTCATTAGATTTGTGTTACAGCTTTCATTAGATTTGTGTTACAGCTTTCATTAGATTTGTGTTACAGCTTTCATTAGATTTGTGTTACAGCTTTCATTAGATTTGTGTTACAGCTTTCATTAGATTTGTGTTACAGCTTTCATTAGATTTGTGTTACAGCTTTCATTAGATTTGTGTTACAGCTTTCATTAGATTTGTGTTACAGCTTTCATTAGATTTGTGTTACAGCTTTCATTAGATTTGTGTTACAGCTTTCATTAGATTTGTGTTACAGCCTTCATTAGATTTGTGTTACAGCCTTCATTAGATTTGTGTTACAGCTTTCATTAGATTTGTGTTACAGCTTTCATTAGATTTGTGTTACAGCTTTCATTAGATTTGTGTTACAGCTTTCATTAGATTTGTGTTACAACTTTCATTAGATTTGTGTTACAGCTTTCATTAGATTTGTGTTACAGCTTTCATTAGATTTGTGTTACAGCTTTCATTAGATTTGTGTTACAGCTTTCATTAGATTTGTGTTACAGCTTTCATTAGATTTGTGTTACAGCTTTCATTAGATTTGTGTTACAGCTTTCATTAGATTTGTGTTACAACTTTCATTAGATTTGCTGTATTTAAGGAGCAGCTGTATGTGTATGAAGGTTGCACTATGAGTGGTAACGTTATGTTATATACATTCACTTTATATACTTGTGAGTAATTGAAACGGATCAATGTTATGGTTCATATAGAATATTATGATCAAAGTCACTTTATTGTCCCATCACCACACACATGTGCCCTGATTTAACATGTAATATATAACAGTTAACATGTAACATATAACAGTTAACATGTAACATATAACAGTTAACATATAACAGTTAACATGTAACATATAACAGTTAACATGTAACATATAACAGTTAACATGTAACATATAACAGTTAACATGTAACATATAACAGTTAACATGTAACATGTAACAGTTAACATGTAACATGTAACAGTTAACATGTAACATGTAACAGTTAACATGTAACATGTAACAGTTAACATGTAACATGTAACAGTTAACATGTAACATGTAACAGTTAACATGTAACATATAACCTATAACAGTTAACATGTAACCTATAACAGTTAACATGTAACATATAACATATAACAGTTAACATGTAACATATAACATATAACAGTTAACATGTAACCTATAACAGTTAACATGTAACCTATTAACAGTTAACATGTAACCTATAACAGTTAACATGTAACATATAACATATAACAGTTAACATGTAACCTATAACAGTTAACATGTAACATATAACATATAACAGTTAACATGTAACCTATAACAGTTAACATGTAACCTTTAACAGTTAACATGTAACATGTAACAGTTAACATGTAACATGTAACAGTTAACATGTAACATATAACAGTTAACATGTAACCTATAACAGTTAACATGTAACCTATAACATATAACAGTTAACATATAACATATAACAGTTAACATGTAACCTATAACAGTTAACATGTAACCTATAACAGTTAACATGTAACCTATAACAGTTAACATGTAACATATAACAGTTAACATGTAACATATAACAGTTAACATGTAACCTATAACAGTTAACATGTAACCTGTAACAGTTAACATGTAACATGTAACAGTTAACATGTAACATATAACATATAACAGTTAACATGTAACCTATAACAGTTAACATGTAACCTATAACAGTTAACATGTAACCTATAACAGTTAACATGTAACATGTAACCTATAACAGTTAACATGTAACATATAACAGTTAACATGTAACATATAACAGTTAACATGTAACATATAACAGTTAACATGTAACCTATAACAGTTAACATGTAACCTATAACAGTTAACATGTAACATGTAACAGTTAACATGTAACATGTAACAGTTAACATGTAACATGTAACAGTTAACATGTAACATGTAACCTATAACAGTTAACATGTAACATATAACAGTTAACATCTAACCTATAACAGTTAACATGTAACCTATAACAGTTAACATGTAACCTATAACAGTTAACATGTAACATGTAACAGTTAACATGTAACATGTAACAGTTAACATGTAACATGTAACAGTTAACATGTAACATGTAACAGTTAACATGTAACATGTAACAGTTAACATGTAACATGTAACAGTTAACATGTAACATGTAACAGTTAACATGTAACATGTAACAGTTAACATGTAACATGTAACATGTAACAGTTAACATGTAACATGTAACAGTTAACATGTAACATATAACAGTTAACAGTTAACATGTAACATGTAACCTATAACAGTTAACATGTAACATGTAACCTATAACAGTTAACATGTAACATGTAACCTATAACAGTTAACATCTAACCTATAACAGTTAACATGTAACCTATAACAGTTAACATGTAACCTATAACAGTTAACATGTAACATGTAACAGTTAACATGTAACATATAACAGTTAACATGTAACATGTAACAGTTAACATGTAACATGTAACAGTTAACATGTAACATTTAACATGTAACATGTAACATGTAACAGTTAACATGTAACATGTAACATGTAACAGTTAACATGTAACAGTTAACATGTAACATGTAACAGTTAACATGTAACATGTAACAGTTAACATGTATATTGTATATACGTGCAGAGTGTATATATTGTCCAGTGTTAAACTCTGGAGTTAAAGTGCAGTGTGTGACATATCGTATATGGGAGTGTTCTGCTGGTGTATCAGTTCTGATTGTTCATGAGTCGGATAGACTGAGGGAAAAAGCTATCCCTCAGTCGACTCGTGCGGGAGCGGATGCTGCCGAGACGTCTTCCTGAGGGCAACATAGAGAGCATTCTTTGAGATGGGTGGCTGGAGTCCCTGATGATCTTCCGGGATTTCCTGATGCACCTCCTGGTGTAGATGTCCTGGAGGGAGGGAAGCTCACCTCCAACAATGTGGCTGGCAGTTCGCACGACCCTTTTCAGAGATTTGCGGTTGCCAGCAGTGCTGTTACCAAACCAGGCAATGATGCAGCTCATCAGGATGCTCTCTATGGTGCAGTTGTAGAAGGTTCTGAGGATGCTGGGGCTCATGCCAAACTTCCTCTGCCTTCTCAGGTATGATTGTTGTTGTTGTTTCTGTTACAGATGACTGGAGCAAAAGGAAGAATGAGAGAGAGAAAGATGAAAAATCAGCCAAGAAATGTTACTTACAGCAGCACAGGTGATATTGACGATGTACATTATTTCTTTACTGTTTTTGGATGTTTTCAGTATTTATGGAGTTTTGGTTGTCTTCAGGTCCCAGTGCTGAAAGAGATCAGAGGTCACAGGCCAGTGGCTGGGTCAGAGGTCATCAGGCTGGCGGTCAGGTTTACAGTCAAGATCTGCCCAAATACATCACAGGTCAGCCAATTATCTATAGACTTTGTTCTGTGAAGCATACAAACTAATTTCACTTCCATATAATGGGCCCCATGTATCTGTGCGTGGATGCATCAATGTACATATGTACACCTTGATTTATCAAAAACTTTTATCGATAGCAACATGTTAGAAGAATCAATACAGCAATACCTAATAACTGGGCAACATTTGTCGTTTTCTGCCTCCTCTTGTCTTTTCTCTACTTTGGTGTTTTCTAAAAGTGTGTCTGTTCCACCGAAGACTTTCATAAGAGATCAAATTGCCACTTTTAAAATCAGATTCTGTGAGTTAACAGTACATGGTGGACTGTTTTCCTGCAGCATCTCACTTTGCGAACGCACGTGCAGCAGAAGTCAATGCCATGCTGAAGGCTGTCAGTAAACCTGCTGGCAGCTGTCATTTGTTCAACGCGCTGCCAAAACACATGCGCAGACGAGCCATGAGTCACAATACCAAGAGACTGCCGAGCCGTCTGCGAGAGGGTGCTCACAAACTGGTACTGCGCTCCCAAAACTAGTTCTACACACGCACAACACACGCCTTAGAACATTTATGTCTTGTATATTAAATGATTGTGTGTGTGTGTTGAGAATGTGTCACAAGTGTCAAGTGGAATTCTGGGATTCTTATTGTCATATGTGTGTTGTTTTGTGCCTGCGTGTTAAGATGGATCGCAGTCAGCAAATAGGAAAAGAGAAGAAACAGCTACCCAAAAGCAGGAGTCGCAGGGCTCGTCGTCGTCATGGCAACCTGCTTCTGGAATTTAATCGCAGACAGAGGAAGAATAAGTGGCTTGAGACACACATTTGGCACGCAAAACGCTTTCATATGCTGAAAAGATGGAGCTACTGTCTGCCACACAAACCCACCGCAAAAACCTTTAGATCCAGTTACAGAGCCATGAACACACATGCCTTACTGCAGGTGACAAACACACACACACACACACAGATGCACAGACACACATAAACAGTCACACACTCCCTACATACTCCCTATATATGTTACTGTTGTGTTAAAGAATATAGAAGGAGAGAGAGAGTGTCTGCTAGGTTTTATGGATTTTAGGTTTTATGTGTGTATTTCAGGATTTGTCATATTTGTGTTGTTTGGAGATTCGAGGTCCTGAAGAACAACTATTAAGAACACTTGGCCAACTCACCAGCAAAAATGCAGGTGTGTGTTGTGTACATAACTGCTTATTCTCCTATTCTGACGTTGTCATTAAAGTCTGGGGTGCGCATGTTTTTTAGGTCCCACGTTTGGTGCGGAGTTGTTTCTTTCCGGTGCCCGACAGGGCACTGTCAACATGTACCGAGCAGATAAGTTTCCTCACGGTTCTCTGGGACCCGCTGACTTCCTGTGGAGGCCCCGGGCTCCTCATACCCCACACAGACAGCTGTGGATCTGGATCCATCCGACCCTTAAAGAGGTAAAAAGGAATTCACTTTTATTGTCACATCACCACGGCACATGTGCCCTGGTGAGTGAAATTCTTAGGAGCTTACTCCAAAAACAGCGCAGTACAGGTAACATGAAACATATAGTGCAGACCACATAAGACAGTGTGCAATATGCACATACATATAATCTGTACACACAGTGTACTATTGGACAAACACAGTGGAAACATTCAACACAGTGTGTACATACATACATTAAGCACTAGACATTAAACACTAAACACAGAGTGTACATACATACATTAAGCACTAGACATTAAACACTAAACACAGAGTGTGCACGATCTGCATATGTAAACAAGATGCTCATAAAGATTTGTAAGGTGCAGCAGAGTGGACGTACTCCTAATACAGTCAGTAGTTGTGCATAGGATGAAGGTAGACTGTTGTGCAGTGTGTAAATATTGTCCAGTGTTAAACTTTGGAGTTAAAGTGCAGTGTGTGAAATATTGTGTGTGGGAGTGTATCAGTTCTGATTGTTCACTAGTCGGATAGCCTGAGGGAAAAAGCTATCCCTCAGTCGACTCGTGCGGGAGCGGATGCTGCGGAGACGTCTTCCTGAGGGCAGCATAGAGAGCATTCTGTGAGATGGGTGGCTGGAGTCCCTGATGATCTTTGGGGATTTCCTGATGCACCTCCTGGTGTAGATGTCCTGGAGGGAGGGAAGCTTACCTCCGACGATGTGGCTGGCAGTTCGCACGACCCTTTTCAGAGATTTGCGGTTGTCAGCAGTGCTGTTACCAAACCAGGCAATGATGCAGCTCGTCAGGATGCTCTCTATGGTGCAGTTGTAGAAGGTTCTGAGGATGGTGGAGCTCATGCCAAACTTCCTCTGCATTCTCAGGAAGAAAAGGCGCTCTCGTAACTTGCTTGTTTGCGATCGACAGCATCTCCGGATCTTTTTAATTTGATTTATTTCTTTATACAATGCATAGATAAATCAGACAGCAAAACAAACATTTATTTGCAGTGATCATTGGTAGGATTTTTAAATATCACCCTTGAATGACGGTCATATCATTAGTCACTTTTAGGTATTTTTTGGATCCTCATATATATAGTGAGCTCAATAAGTATTTGATAACCCTATGATTTTGCAAGTTCTCCTACTTAGAAATTGTGGTGGGCTCTAGAATTTTCAGCATAGATGCATTTCCAATGTGAGAGACAGAACTTAAAAAGATATATCTGGAAATCACATTCTTTAATCTTTTTCTGTCTCTCAGGACATGCTGTCTGAGCTGCGGCTGGTGTGTCACTGTTTCAAGGTTTTGTCCACCTCTGAGGAGATTTGTCCTGTTGAAGAGCTGCTGGTAGGAAAGAAGAGAAAAAGAGACAATGAAGATGGCACTAACCCTCCGTCCAGAAAGCTCTTGGGTGACGGGACACGGGCTGTTGGGACTCCTGTGCGCTGGGGTTCTTCTGATAATGCCATCATAATAAGGTAATTAACTGTATTTATCTCAGGCCAGCAATATCGCGTGTGTGTGTGTGTGTGCGTGCGTGTGTGCGTGCGTGCGTGCGTGCGTGCGTGCGTGCGTGCGTACACAATCTCTGTCTCCTGACGATGTGGTAATGGCTTATTGGGCGAATCATGACATTTTTAAGAAACTAACCGTTATTTAATTCGAGCTGTGACATGGTGCGTCTTAAGTATCAAACGGTGGTATTGGGCTTGAATGTCATTTTAGGAAAAGATCAAAATTACAAAGTTCTTCTGTGAGAAAAGCTGAAATATTGAGTTTCTGTATTATTTCCAAGTGCCACCCAAACATCTTTCTTATAAAGTAAAATTGTCCATCTCTCCAGAATATGTGCATCGAGTGCCCTGCCCTAATAAGTGAGTAGAGAACATGAATGTGATTGGAGCACACGCAGAGCTTTAATTAAAAAGATTAACCTTACCACTTGCAATGTTGTAAATAACGTTTAATTTCTTGCACAGATTGATTGTTTCTCTTATAAAAGTTTATATATCAAAAGAAGCTGCAGGAAATACTTTTTGGTGCCTTATCTGTAGTTTAAAATGACATGAACCCATGGACTTCCATTAAATGAAAGACCATGGACCACAATTAAGGTAAAATATATGAACTGTTCTATCGGCTACATCATCTTGAATGACTTAAGGTTCAGTTGTGGGTAAGAAGCGCCATTGTCCTTCCAATGCTAATCCAGGGCAATTTTGGTTACAAATCTTTTGCACTTTGGGCTCTTAGTTATTTTTGCATTGTGGGACCTAGTAGACATGATTAAACATTGTTGGAATGGCATAGGCTGATGTTGTTTGTAGCAGATTAAAAAGTCACTTGTATTGTCAAATGGTTACTTCTACTGAATTGTATCCGATCACATGCTTTCCCATCATATGTTGTCTACACAAAAATCAAAGCAGCACTGACTATAAAGTAATGGGTTACTTGAATTCTGAGTAGTTTTTTAGAAGAGGAATTTGTTCTTTGATTAGTTGTTTAACACCAGTACTTTTACTTGTGGTTAAGTACACCACTAGATGTTTATGTGACAGGAGTCGTATACATGAGAGATTGAAGCTGCATTTATTCTTGATAGACTCAAATAAATCATGAGGTTGTTACTGAGTTATTTTATTCAACGAATATTTACTAATTATTGTTGTTAAGCTGCTTTGATGCAATGTATTTTGTCTAAAGCGCTATAGAAATAAAGGTGACATTGACATTATTCATTTGTTCAGTGACCTCACCATGGAGATTGTGCGATATCGTCTGATTGGTCCTCTGGCTCATATAGTGCTCACAGACACTCTTCAGCCTTCCAATGAGGTAAGAGATCAATGAAGATATCACACTCATGCAGACATGTCACTCAGGAATTGAGATGTTGATGATGTCATCTGTGCAGGACAAAGAGACGGACGAGCCTTTAGGGTTCTGGTGGCCTAATCACTGTAAAGATCAGATCAACATGAGGCTCCATCAACAACAGACCGACACATTTCAGCTTCTGAGAGGTGAACATGACACGTCTTACATCGCAGCCTATGTGTTTGTTTGTTTGCGCTAATGATTAAGCTTTATTTTAGGGCTGGGACTTGATTTAAAAATGTATCTGATTGATTAGAGGCTTTGTAATTAATTAATCGAAATTAATCGCATTTTAATCACATATAAATATTTGACATGAGAACAGTGTGAAGTCATTTTTTGTTTTATATGGATTTTAAGTATAACATTGAATAATGACTGAAATAAGATTTAACAACAAAATATTGTTAATTTTTGTTCAAGTCCAACATACCAGTGCAATTTTCGCGTCCAACTCTCTCTAACCTTGGCCAAAACAATAAAGAGTTCAACATAAAGTGCCAGTCGCTCCAACGATAAAATACATAGTTCATCATAAAGTGTACCATTTAAAGTAAATAAAATGTTAAAAGTGCTAGTGATTGACCTCAGTCCCTATTCTTCCAATGCCCTGAAGAAAAATAAATCTCTCCATTGTTTAGGTCACTGTTTGATCAACATTTCAGTGACAACAATCCATTTGGTTTCAGGATACCTGAGTTTTCCTCTACTTAACTTCCCAGGAGCGCCCTGCTATCGTTCCGTCTATGTCTGAAGGAACACTAGTTGGTGTTCCAGTATAATTGGTCCGCTGAAACTCATCAAGTGAGAAACGTTCCGCGGTGCAAAAAATATGTGCGATTAATATGCATTAAAAAAATGTAATGCATTAAAGTCCCGGCCCTACTTTAATTCTGTGATGAACATTTCTATTTGCATAAACATGCTTTAATTACACTTTTTCTGTGATAGATGATTGTGTGCAGTGAGTAAGCTTCTATGTTTCAGGTGTTTGTTCAACAGGAGAGATTCCAGTCGGTTGTGTGATAGGACTTACTGTAGATGACCCCAGACTCAGTTTGCCTCAGAGACGCGGTAAAACCGTACCTGACCTACAGTCAAGCACAGGTACATGCTGTGTGCAGGTGTGTGTTAGTCCCTGAGCTCTGGGAGCCTCTGCGTTTCCATGCAGATGAACCAGGTTCAAATCCTGGCAGGGTCTGATCTGAGGTCTGTCTCTCTCAAAGCAACTGTCTCACTGCACAAGTATGAGGAAAGCAAAATTTTGCTAAAATGTTAGTTGTTTGTTTGTTTGTTTGTTTGTTTGTTTGTTTGTTAGATAAGACCCGGGTGAGAGATTTGACTCTCAGGGGAGTTTCTGCTCACTGCAGTGAAAGCGCGCTGTGGGATGCGTCTGTTCGTCATAGTGTGACACACAACCAAATGTCCCATCAGGTAAATAAAGCATATGCTGAGGCATGTGTGCTCTTTTTGCCAATGCTGTTTTATTATAAACGGGTTTCTACAAGGATGAAATGTGTGTAATAGGAGCTCAACAGGTTGAGGAGCGAGAAGTTGATTCCAGGTTCCAGGTTGGCAGCTCCACCTCAGGCTCATGTTCCAGTGCTGATGGTTCATCAGGCGGGTCGAGTGCGTGGTGAGGATCGGAGACACTGGGGATCTGGCTGGGATCTTCTGCTTCCAAAGGGCTGGGGCATGGCCTTCTGGATTCCTTTGGTACAAATCTCACCACAAATGATATTGATCAGCCTGAGGGAGCAGGTTAATGCCCTAGGACTGTTGAACAACATTTATGTAAACTTCTAGATGCTCATGTGATCTTCTTCCAAATACACACAGATTGTTCTCTCAACAATTGTTTAATGGAGTTTGTAAGGCATAACTCTGTAGAGCTGTTGATTAAAGCATACTGTTATGTTACAGGTGTATCGAGGCGTCCGTGTCGGTGGTCTGCACATGAGCGTCAAGCATTCTCAGTTTAAGGGTCAACCTCATTTCCCTCATGATTACCCAGACTGCACTGCAGGGACGCTCTTCCAATCAGAGCAGGAGGCGGAGCTAATAGAAGAGTTTAAAAGGTGAGGTGATTTTGGTAGGCCAACATAAAAGTTTTGGGACAATAACTCTCTTATAATTACAGAAATAATAAATCCATGAAAATTATGAAATAAAACTGAGTATTCAAAAAACAAAATGTTATATCACATTATTCCTTTTTACTAACATTAAGCATTATGACACACTGTTTTACTAATTATTGTTGTTAAGCTGATTTGGTGCAATGTATTTTGTCTAAAGCGCTATAGAAATAAAGGTGACATTGACATTATTCTACCAAATGAATAAATGTAAATGTAAATGTAAATATTTGATCATCTTCAGTGAAGTTATCTTTTGACTAGAGTTTACAGTGTTTTATTGTCATTTTCACAAGCAGCTTTCTATGGTCTCACTCTAACATGCTTTTTAAAGTAGTCCCCATTATTTCTGAACCCTAATTGAATTTTCTTTCTGTAATATTCAGTCAAAGCCTTACATTTAAAAAAAAACTAACAAGTCTCCCACAACCTTTGACCAATACTGTACAAAGTATAGGCTGTTTGCAATCACATAATTTCGGAGGATTCAGATGGGCAAAGACAGAATGGAAAAGAGAGGAAAGCATTTATTGCCGCAATTTAGATTATAATTCAAATCAAAGGTGTAAAAAATAAATAAGCACAAATTATATTATGAAGAGGAGCGAATTTTCCACTGAACTTCAATATTTGCCTGCCATCGAGGTAGTAGACATCAGTAACAACTTTGTCCTCCAGAAAACTTTCTTCACACACAAACAGAGGAGAACTGGTCCCAACTGAGTTTCTCCATGAGTCAAGGTTTTTTTCTCCATTTCTGTCACCGTTGGAGTTTTGGTTTCCTTGCCGCCTCTGGCTTGTTTAGTTGGGTCTCCTCATTTACAGTGATATCATTGATTTGATTGAATTTGAACACACAGAGAAAAGTAAACAGAGAAGACATCAATGAATTGAAAGTGAATGCACAGACACCATTAAACTGAACAGAGATAACGTCCCCCAATTCAATAATGTATTAACTTTTAACATTAAGCATTATGACACACTGTTTACTAATTATTGTTGTTAAGCTGATTTGATGCAGTGTTTTTTGTCTAAAGCGCTATAGAAATAAAGGTGACTTTGACATTGACAAACAGATGACAGCGTACAGAAGTATGGAGGCATATATTTTTTTTTTTAGAGGCTGGTTCCACGATTGCTTTACAATGATAATCGAGCAGTGCAGTGCTTGATAAATTAATTTGTATTTTTCAATGTCAGACGTCCTCCATCAAAGCGCACCAACTTCATTAAACATGGATGTCTTGCGCCATTCCGTTGTCCCTGGCAACAGCTGACGGAGGAATGGGAGGAGTTCCTGAAGCTGAATGCAGGGACTAAAAGCCTCTGCAGAACTGAACCTCTACAATTTACAGTTCTCAGGTCAGATGTGTTAACACTCTATTCACATTATATCCAAGACCTAAATAGTTTCCTGTACATTTCCTGTCGTCGAAAATGTGAAGTAACCAAGTATTGGTGTCCCATATTTGTAATTTATACTCTGCATTTGAACAGTGAACACGAAAACAACCACCCAAAGCAGTTACACTTTTTCAGATAAGTTGTCATCATAATGTGAATTGTGTGTTTTAGGAGCCTGAAGGTTTTAAGGCAGCTTTCTTGGTGGTGTCGTCCTTCCTCTCGCAGTCGACGAGCGACCCAGCTGCCACTAACCCCAGATGTAGCCGCAGTGATGCAGGGGGAATGGGCACAGAGTCTGGTGTGGGTGCGTTTGCAATTGTTGAGTAAGGGTCAGCCAGCTCTACATGCCATGGTGTGCGTCCCCACAGTTTCTGATCTTCAGGTTCTGCTTAAAGACGGATGCAGCGGGGGACCCCTGGAGCCCCTTCACAAAGACCACATCAAAAACATGCTGAAGCGCAAAGCTAACCCCTCCTCTAAAGACTTGAGCACCGCCCTTAATACAAATACCATTGAGGCTTTGCCCGACAGTCTCATTAGAGGCATATGGCCGCAGCCTCTGCCCAGCGTGTTGTCTCACTGTAGTCGGTTGACACTGGGTTGGGTACAGAAAGGTGATTTCTCTCTGGCCGCTGGCTGCGGTGAAGCTCTGGCATACATCAGCATGTCTGGACTTCTTCACATGTTACTGCAGCAGCCGCCTGAGCAGCGTGGTATTGTTCTCCTGCGAAACCCTTCATCCCTTCAGTACCGTTACGCTCAGATCTTTGTCGATATTTAACCTTAGAGACTGTGAACTAAGGTTCTTAGGACACTATTAACTGCTATTTACTGTTTTGGATCGCTCTGCATGTTTAAAGGTAAATGCATCAAAAAATATTTAAGTAAACTGCGGTGATGTGAGTTATTTGTTTTGTTGTTAAAGTACTTTGACTTCTCTCATTTTGATGACTGAACTTCTGATTAGTTAATAAACAGTAAATTAGTGATAATAAGTGAATCTTTCAGTAACTGTTTGAAACACTTAAGATTCTTGTACATTTCTTTAGCATTGCTTTTAAATAACAATTAACAAATATGCAACTCTGTTTACATAACAGCACTTTATTAAGCCTTAAAAAACACAATACTCTTGTGACATTTAGATGGTTATGCATTCCAAAATAAAATGTTCAAAATTCTCAAACTTAATAATTAGTCAAACCTGCAATTGTCTCACACACAAAAACTTTTGTTAGTGCAGGTCCTCATCTGGCGGCAGGTAGCGCTGTTACTTCACGCTTCGTCCTGCTGAATTCCACTGTTGCAGGTGAATTTAGAAGTCAGTGGCCCATATTTACTATCGTCTGACTGTGGCTGCACTTTATCCGTACAACTTTTGCCTAAAACAAATAGATTCACTTATAACTGAAACGTTTAAAAAGATCAATCTGTTGAAAGCTGTCAGTTGCTGCTGGAATACCTGGAATTTGGCCCATTGATATAAACACACGGTCCATCTTGATTCTGGGTCGAGCTTTTGCAATTAGAAACACTCCAGTAAATGCCAGTAGACACCTGAACAATCACACACAGACAATGGATCTCAAATACACACAGGATTAGTTTACATAATTTTTACTCATTTATACCAATCTCGCAAAAAAAAAAACACTTACCCAAATATAAACATGATTATGTAAATCAAAGACAATCCATTGAACTCTTCATAAAATAAGATCCCTAGAAAATGAACAATATAAAATGGGAAAAGAATGCTGAGAAAATAAATGTGATTTGTTTGTCCTTTTTCAAATTCACAAAAATAAATGTTTTTATTGAAGTAAAAAAGTGAAAGGGGGGGATTTCACAATGTGATTAATGTTTTTATCTAAAATACAGTACTTTCATAAATAATGTTTTAATATGTACACTATGATTGTGTGTTTGGTGTTATTATTTCTAAATCAACACAACATAACTACACTTTGGTATTACTTGGAATGCACAATAAAAAAAGATTTTCCACTTTAAATGTATTTATGAGATATAGATATATCTCAGCAAAAAAACAAAGAGAAGTCCCAGTGCAATGAAGACCTGTGCAATGGAGGTTAAGACCTTAACAGTTTACAGAGATTAGACGGTAAAGGTCACGGTTCTAAAAACGCAGGACAATGTCAATGTCCCCTTTATTTCTATAGCGCTTTAGACAAAATATATTGCATCAAAGCAGCTTAACAACAATAACTAGTAAACAGTGTGTCATAATGCTTAATATTAAAAGTTAATACATTATTGAATTCTGGGATGTTATCTCTGTTCAGTTTAATGGTGTCTGTGCATTCATATTCAATTCGTTGGTGTCTAGGACACTAAAGAGACTTGTCTACCGACTGTGAAAAAAGCCAAAGAAAGACATGCTACAGGGATGCATGAGGACTGCTGATGTGGCTTGGGCCATAAACTGCCATGTTCGCACTGTGAGACACTTAAGACAGCGCTACAGGGAGACAGGAAGGACACCTGCATGATGGGTACAGGATGGCCACAACAAATGCCTGAGTCACACCAGGAACTCACAATCCCTTCTTAAGTCCTCCGACTGTCTGCAATAGGCTGAGAGAGGCTGGACTGAGGGATTGTAGGTCTGTTGTAAAGCAGGTCCCAACCAGACATCACCAGCAACAAAGCAGCCTATAGGCACAAACCCACCTTCGCTGAACCAGACAGGAGAGGCAAAAAGTACTCTTCTCGTCTCACTCGGGGTGATGGACGGATTTGTGTTTATCGTCAAAAGAGAGCATTACCCCGAGTCCTGTACCCTGGAGCACGACAGATTTTGGGGGTTGGGGTCCGTCATGGTCTAGGCGGTATATCACATCACCAACAGACTGAGCTTGATGTCATTGCAGGCAATCTCAATGCCCTGCGAGACAGGGAAGACATCCTCCGCCCTCATGTGGTACATGATCCTCCAGCAAGACACCAGCAATACTGCTCATTCTGTACGTGAGTTTCTGTATGATATGTCAGTATTCTGCCATGGCCAGCAAAGAGCCCGGAACATGCAAGTGCCATGGTGGAAGAGTGGGATAAGGCACACACTGTAGTGAAGTGAAGTATTACCAAGTATAGTGTTCCACACTGGGAATTTGTGCTCTGCATTTAACCCATCCAGTACGTGAACACACACACACTGTGAACACACACCCGGAGCAGTGGGGGGGACGGTGCCTTGCTCAAGGGAATCACCTCAGTCTTGGTATTCCCGCTGGTTCAGAGTCTCGAACCAGCAACCTTCGGATCACAAGTCCAAGACTCGAACCACCAGGCCACGACTGCCCTCGGGATAACATCTCACAGCAAGAACTGACAAATCTGTTCCAGTCCAGAGGAAATACACTGCAGTACTTCAAGCAGCTGGTGGCCACACCAGATACTGACTGGTTCTTTTGATTTTGAGCCTCCCTTCATTATTCTATTTCTGTTAGTCACATGTCTGAAACATTTTTAGTTTATTTCTTATGGTGTTGACTCTTTGAGTGTTCATACAAATATTTACACACGTTACGTTTACTGAAAGTAAAAATGGTTGAAAGTAAGAGGATGTTTCTTTTTTGCTGAGTTTAGATAAATTATATGGATGGAAAACAAGGTAGAAGCCAAACCTGCAACTACAGCGCTGGCTGTGAAGAACACATAATTGATGGGCACAATCTCAGTTGCGTCAAACAGCTTCATGGCCTGATTCAGAAACCTGAGGACATAAAACTAAATTAACACTGTTCCTCTAAAAAATGAAAAGTGTGTGTAATGTAAGAATTCAAACGCACTTAATCTGAAAAGCACACGATACGACCATGATGATGAACATAATGTAGAAGATGGGATAGGTCAACTGCAGATGACTTCCACGAACCGTCTCTGTGATCATTCCTGAAACGGCTTTCACTGAGATAACTGTCAAAGAAGCTGTAACAAATCATGTTTATTTCAGTATAACATCTATTTCTTTAAGCATTTAGCAAAATTCTTTTATAAAACAGAGATATGTGTGACAATTATAAACCGATGCCAACCATTTTGTCTTTATGTAAAAGATGAAGGATGGTTCTCAGCCTGCCCCACAACAATACTTAAATTTAACCATAAACAACCATTTAATTTCAAATAATCGTTAATCGTCTTAACATCCCTGGTTAAGAAACACTGATTTAGGACAAAGAAGCATATGTGAAGGGTGGTTAGAGAGTTGGGCTTTAAACAGAAGGTTGTTGGTTTGTGGATGTGTAATGTTGTTCAGAATCTTTTCTTACCAAGCAGCGCCACTAAGAGCATCATAATTATGATGTGTTTAATGTTCCTGCATTTATACAAATACATCAGAACAGCAAAGAGAATCGCCTCAAACATCTGCAGATAAATAACACATTTTAGATTTATTTAAGAACAAGACCAACACCCAATGACTAAACTTGTGACTGAATATAAAGATAACAAACATACAAAGTAAATAAGGAACTGCCAGCTGACCAGTGACCTTTCCACCATATTGGCTGTTACGTGAGGAGAAGAATGAGGAGCGAATGTGACCAGAAAGTATGTGCCTGTCAGCGCTAAAGCTCCTCCTTCACAACAGAAGCAAAACCATTCAGTAAAAAAGAATTACAGCTGTCTATCTGAATCCTTTTGTTCCTGTTTGTACTCTATAGTTTCATTTCAAGTTCTTCAAATGTGTTGGTTTCTCTCTGATTGGTTGAATGGAACTGCATGTGATTGGCAGTTCATGTTTGGATATCAATATTGGAAGATTTGTATCACTTGATTTTGTTGTCACTACCATCAAGCCGCTTAACTTTATTTATATCTGATATCTAACTTAATTTGAACCATCACGCAGAAATATGAAAACTGTCTGTATTGTAATGAAAGTGTACATTTGAACTATGCTGAACTTCAGGTATCAAGATATTTCTAAGCATTATTTTGGATCTGGTTTCCTTTAGTCTGCAAATATTTAAGACAAATGTATATCCCCATTCAAGAATTTTGGCAATACACAGACATTTATAATGTCATGAATACATAAACTCCATTGTGTTTTCTTACCAAGAATATCAGATGCACGTAATGTTTCCTTGAGAAATACCACAGAAATAACGGCACTGGCTGGAAGAAGAAGACAATGCTTCATTTAAAGAATAAAATATTTATAATATTCTGATCATGTTTGAGCAGGGTTTACCAATGACAGACACACAGCCAAGGGGGGCGATGAGAGACGCAGGTGCAAACCCATAAGCAGCAAAGTTCCCTAGTTCACCCAAACCCATCAACAAAATCCCACACCACCACAGGCGACTGGTGTAATACGGCCTTGTTCCTCTCTGTGACTGGCGTACATGTGTGTATTTCTGCACAAAAAACACCATGGAAGAGATGACCTTCAAACACACTTACAAAACACACAACATAACCTCACATTCATAGTAAAAGTGTTTAAAAATAAGTGATGGTCAAGACACACTGTAGTGAAGTGACGTATTGCCAATATGGTGTTCTGCATTTAACCCATCCAGTAAGTGAACACACACACACTGTGAAGACACACCCGGAGCAGTGGGCAGCCGTGGGCAGCCGGGGAGCAGTGGGGGGGACGGTGCCATGCTCAAGGGACTCACTTCAGTGAGTGGTATTCCCGCTGGTACCGAGTCTGAACCAGCAACCTTCGGATCACGAGTCCAAGACTCGAACCACCAGGCCACGGCTGCCCACCATAGCTTACACACTGTGAAAAGCCTATTCAAATGGATAATAAATGAAACCAAACAAGTCAAATAAATATGCAGAAAGAATTCTAATTCTGTGTGTGTGTGTGTGTGTGTGTGTGTGTGTGTGTGTGTGTGTGTGTGTGTGTGTGTGTGTGTGTGTGTGTGTGTGTGTGCGCGTGCGTGCGTGCGTGCGTGCGTGCGTGCGTGCGTGCGTGCGTGCGTGCGTGCGTGCGTGCGTGCGTGCGTGCGTGCGTGCGTGCGTGCGTGCGTGCGTGCGTGCGTGCGTGTGTGTGTGTGTGTGTGTGTTACCTGGATGTTTAGAGAGATGCTGATTAGAAAGTTGCCACACACTGCGATACAGATGCCCACAATATAAACCTACAAACACACAGACTCATCATTTCTCCGCATAGTGTGTATTGATGCATGTGTCAACTCATACACATTCTGTTGCCTTTATATATTGTGTATCTATTGTCATTGTATTATAGAGTTGAGTTAAGATTCAACAGGTCAGAAGTGATTAAATGTTCTTTTTTGTACCTCCATGCTGAATCTTCGCTAGTTGTTTCCACAAAGCACATAAAGAGTTCCACAAACTGAACAACTAGGAAGTCAACAGAATAACACAAATGTTCAATATATTTGATGTGTTTGTAGATTAACATTTTAAACTTCATCACAGGATAGAGATTGTTAAAGAGTGTCACAAACAGAAAATCAGAGACAGCATGCTTGAGAGTTAATACTAAAGCTCAATTAAACTCATTAACAAAATGAAACATTTATAAAATTATCAGATAAATTTCATTTATTTTAATACTTTTCCATCATCTTCATTATATTTCTATCACATTTAGGCTTATAAATCATAAATAATAATAAACACAATATATACTTTTAAAGTTCTGCTGTATAAGTGTAACATTTACATAGTCATTTAGAAAGGCTTCTATCAGTTTCTAATCATGAATCATGATAAAATGAAGAAAGAAATGTGTGTTTATCACAACAAAATTATGATCAGAAATACTTACAGAGTCTTTGGTATGATCGACCGTGATGGGTTCTCCTGAAAAATCTTGTGTGTGTGTGTGTGTGTGTGTGTGTGTGTGTGTGTGTGTGTGTGTGTGTGTGTGTGTGTGTGTGTGTGTGTGTGTGTGTGTGTGTGTGTGTGTGTGTGTGTGTGTGTGTGTGTGTGTGTGTGTGTGTGTGTGTGTGTGTGTGTGTGTGTGTGTGTGTGTTACAGGCCTCTTTGTGCAGAGAAGGACAATAGTGTTCTGTGTGTGTATTGCAGGCGGGGTGACAGTGATGTGTTGGCTGGACAGTAGATCTATTCTCTTACATTATAGCACATACTGACATGTGTGTGTGTCCGTGTGCTACAGTATAAAACTACAACTGTATTGTAATTGTCTTATTTTAGACGTTTATCATTTTGGGGGGAGTCATGTGTGTGTGTGTGTGTGTGTCAGGTGTGTGTGTGTGTGTGTGTGTGTGTGTGTGTGTGTGTGTGTGTGTGTGTGTGTGTGTGTGTGTGTGTGTGTGTCAGGTGTGTGTGTGTGTGTGTGTGTCACACCATATATGGCCACACATCACTTCACTTGTCTTGTCAAAATGTTTCTGTGTTGCTTATAATTCATGTTCTATTATTAAAGAAAAACCAGCTGTAGAAAATCACTAAGAACACTAAATTCCCTTTTATTTATTATATGTGCCTGAACATCTTTTTTTGATTGATCATTAGTTAATCTATCATCTCTGTGATGTGGAAATGTTCATTATTTTGAGCCTTATTTTAAACATTATTTTGAGCCTTATTTTAAACATTATTTTAACATTATTTTGAGCCTTATTTTAAACATTATTTTGAGCATTATTTTAAACATTATTTTAACATTATTTTGAACATTATTTTGAACATTATTTTGAACATTATTTTAAACATTATTTTGAGCATTATTTTAAACATTATTTTAAACATTATTTTGAGCATTATTTTAAACATTATTTTGAGCATTATTTTAAACATTATTTTAACATTATTTTGAGCATTATTTTGAGCATTATTTTGAGCATTATTTTAAACATTATTTTAACATTATTTTGAACATTATTTTAAACATTATTTTGAGCATTATTTTAAACATTATTTTGAGCATTATTTTGAGCATTATTTTGAACATTATTTTAAACATTATTTTGAACATTCTTTTAAACATTATTTTAAACATTATTTTGAACATTATTTTGAACATTATTTTGAGCATTATTTTAAACATTATTTTAAACATTATTTTGAGCATTATTTTAAACATTATTTTAAACATTATTTTGAACATTATTTTGAACATTATTTTGAACATTATTTTAAACATTATTTTGAGCATTATTTTAAACATTATTTTAAACATTATTTTGAACATTATTTTGAACATTATTTTGAGCATTATTTTAAACATTATTTTAAACATTATTTTGAGCATTATTTTGAACATTATTTTAAACATTATTTTAAACATTATTTTGAGCATTATTTTGAACATTATTTGAACATTATTTTAAACATTATTTCGAACATTATTTTAAACATTATTTTGAACATTATTTGAACATTATTTTAAACATTATTTTGAGCATTATTTTAAACATTATTTTAAACATTATTTTGAACATTATTTTGAACATTATTTTGAACATTATTTGAACATTATTTTAAACATTATTTTGAACATTATTTTAAACATTATTTTGAACATTATTTGAACATTATTTTAAAAATTATTTTGAGCATTATTTTAAACATTATTTTAAACATTATTTTGAACATTATTTGAACATTATTTTGAGCATTATTTTAAACATTATTTTGAGCATTATTTTGAGCATTATTTTGAACATTATTTTGAGCATTATTTTAACATTATTTTGAACATTATTTTAAACATTATTTTGAACATTATTTTGAGCATTATTTTAAACATTATTTTGAACATTATTTTGAACATTATTTTGAACATTATTTTGAGCATTATTTTGAACATTATTTTAAACATTATTTTGAACATTATTTTGAGCATTATTTTAAACATTATTTTGAACATTATTTTGAACATTATTTTAAACATTATTTTAAACATTATTTTAAACATTATTTTGAACATTATTTTGAGCATTATTTTGAGCATTATTTTGAGCATTATTTTGAGCATTATTTTGAACATTATTTTGAACATTATTTTAACATTATTTTGAACATTATTTTAAACATTATTTTGAACATTATTTTAAACATTATTTTGAACATTATTTGAGCATTATTTTGAACATTATTTTGAACATTATTTTAAACATTATTTTGAACATTATTTGAACATTATTTTAAACATTATTTTGAACATTATTTTAAACATTATTTTGAACATTATTTGAACATTATTTTAAACATTATTTTGAGCATTATTTTGAGCATTATTTTGAGCATTATTTTGAACATTATTTTGAGCATTATTTTGAGCATTATTTTGAACATTATTTTGAACATTATTTTGTGCATTATTTTGAGCATTATTTTGAACATTATTTTGAACATTATTTTGTGCATTATTTTGAACTTTATTTTGAACGTGTATTTGTACCCATGCTATCACGCCACAGTGTTTTTATTGTCTCGGTTTTATTGAGTGCTCAGATATGACGTCACACTGCAGTTTAATTCACATCAATGTTGGAGGATTCAGACAAGGCCTTCTGTCCATGAGACCCTCGAGATTTCCTGAGACTCCTACACTGTCACACTAAAGAATCCATACTGGAATCTTTCATTATGTTTTGCATTTCTATAACACAGGAAGGCTTTACTCATGAGTGAACTTTGTATTTTTTCTTTTACTCCAGAAATCGAGTACTAGGGACTCAAGGAGTTCTTCAGTGATTCCTGATGCAGGGGCACGTGCCACAGTCACAAGATGAAGCCCAAGCAGATGAACTGGGAGAGTTTTATAAAGATGCCCGAAAGTTTGACGAGCAATCTCTGGGTAGCCTCCGACGTAGAATCTGGCTGATGCTGGACATTCACTGCCCAGCCGGGTCATCATTTTCCATTCTGGTCGTTCTGGGCTCTGTGACCACCATTTGTGTGAAGAGCATGAACGAGTTCACTCTCCTGGGCTTCGAGACCGCGGAGTGCTTCGGAATCTGGGGCTTCACATTTGACCTGATGACCAGGAGGTTTGCCTTCTACACTTCTTCCAACACCCGCTGAACCGGATAGACCTGTTGTTCATCGTATCGTTCTATCTCACCTTGATGATTAACTTGGTTGTGAAAAGCCGCCCAGTGCTGGTTAACTTGGGTCAATTAGCACAAGTTTTGCGGTTTATGAGGGTCTTCCGCATCCTAAAACTGGCCCGTCACTCCACTGGCCTGCATCAGGGACATCGGCCTGCTGTTTCTTTACTTGGCTATAGCTGTGGGTCATGGGTCATGGCTTACACATGGAAGGGTCATGGTTTACACAAGGAAGGGTCATGGCTTACACATGGAAGGGTCATGGCTTACACATGGAAGGGTCATGGCTTACACATTTAAGGGTCATGGCTTACACATGGAAGGGTCATGGCTTACACATGGAAGGGTCATGGCTTACACATGGAAGGGTCATGGCTTACACATGGAAGGGTCATGGCTTACACATGGAAGGGTCATGGCTTACACATTTAAGGGTCATGGTTTACACATGGAAGGGTCATGGCTTACACATGGAAGGGTCATGGCTTACACATGGAAGGGTCATGGCTTACACAAGGAAGGGTCATGGCTTACACATGGAAGGGTCATGGCTTACACATGGAAGGGTCATGGCTTACACATGGAAGAGTCATGGATTACACATTGAAGGGTCATGGCTTACACATGGAAGGGTCATGGCTTACACATTTAAGGGTCATGGCTTACACATTTAAGGGTCATGGCTTACACATGGAAGGGTCATGGCTTACACATTTAAGGGTCATGGTTTACACAAGGAAGGGTCATGGCTTACACATGGAAGGGTCATGGCTTACACATTTAAGGGTCATGGTTTACACATGGAAGGGTCATGGCTTACACATGGAAGGGTCATGGCTTACACATTTAAGGGTCATGGCTTACACATGGAAGGGTCATGGCTTACACATGGAAGGGTCATGGCTTACACATTTAAGGGTCATGGTTTACACATGGAAGGGTCATGGCTTACACATTTAAGGGTCATGGCTTACACATTTAAGGGTCATGGTTTACACATGGAAGGGTCATGGCTTACACATGGAAGGGTCATGGCTTACACATGGAAGGGTCATGGCTTACACATGGAAGGGTCATGGCTTACACATTTAAGGGTCATGGTTTACACATGGAAGGGTCATGGCTTACACATGGAAGGGTCATGGCTTACACATGGAAGGGTCATGGTTTACACATGGAAGGGTCATGGCTTACACATGGAAGGGTCATGGCTTACACATGGAAGGGTCATGGCTTACACATTTAAGGGTCATGGCTTACACATTTAAGGGTCATGGCTTACACATGGAAGGGTCATGGCTTACACATTTAAGGGTCATGGTTTACACAAGGAAGGGTCATGGCTTACACATGGAAGGGTCATGGTTTACACAAGGAAGGGTCATGGTTTACACATGGAAGGGTCATGGCTTACACATGGAAGGGTCATGGTTTACACATGGAAGGGTCATGGTTTACACATGGAAGGGTCATGGTTTACACATGGAAGGGTCATGGCTTACACATGGAAGGGTCATGGTTTACACATGTAAGGGTCATGGCTTACACATTTAAGGGTCATGGCTTACACATTTAAGGGTCATGGTTTACACATGGAAGGGTCATGGCTTACACATTTAAGGGTCATGGTTTACACATGGAAGGGTCATGGCTTACACATGGAAGAGTCATGGATTACACAAGGAAGGGTCATGGCTTACACATGGAAGGGTCATGGCTTACACATGGAAGGGTCATGGCTTACACATGGAAGGGTCATGGCTTACACATGGAAGGGTCATGGCTTACACATTTAAGGGTCATGGCTTACACATGGAAGGGTCATGGCTTACACATGGAAGGGTCATGGCTTACACATGGAAGGGTCATGGCTTACACATGGAAGGGTCATGGTTTACACAAGGAAGGGTCATGGCTTACACATGGAAGGGTCATGGCTTACACATGGAAGGGTCATGGCTTACACAAGGAAGGGTCATGGCTTACACATGGAAGGGTCATGGTTTACACATGGAAGGGTCATGGTTTACACATGGAAGGGTCATGGCTTACACATGGAAGGGTCATGGCTTACACATTTAAGGGTCATGGTTTACACATGGAAGGGTCATGGCTTACACATGGAAGGGTCATGGCTTACACATGGAAGGGTCATGGCTTACACAAGGAAGGGTCATGGCTTACACATGGAAGGGTCATGGCTTACACATGGAAGGGTCATGGCTTACACATGGAAGAGTCATGGATAACACATGGAAGGGTCATGGCTTACACATGGAAGGGTCATGGCTTACACATTTAAGGGTCATGGCTTACACATTTAAGGGTCATGGCTTACACATGGAAGGGTCATGGCTTACACATTTAAGGGTCATGGTTTACACAAGGAAGGGTCATGGCTTACACATGGAAGGGTCATGGCTTACACATTTAAGGGTCATGGTTTACACATGGAAGGGTCATGGCTTACACATGGAAGGGTCATGGCTTACACATTTAAGGGTCATGGCTTACACATGGAAGGGTCATGGCTTACACATGGAAGGGTCATGGCTTACACATTTAAGGGTCATGGTTTACACATGGAAGGGTCATGGCTTACACATTTAAGGGTCATGGCTTACACATTTAAGGGTCATGGTTTACACATGGAAGGGTCATGGCTTACACATGGAAGGGTCATGGCTTACACATGGAAGGGTCATGGTTTACACATGGAAGGGTCATGGCTTACACATGGAAGGGTCATGGCTTACACATGGAAGGGTCATGGCTTACACATTTAAGGGTCATGGCTTACACATTTAAGGGTCATGGCTTACACATGGAAGGGTCATGGCTTACACATTTAAGGGTCATGGTTTACACAAGGAAGGGTCATGGCTTACACATGGAAGGGTCATGGTTTACACAAGGAAGGGTCATGGTTTACACATGGAAGGGTCATGGCTTACACATGGAAGGGTCATGGTTTACACATGGAAGGGTCATGGTTTACACATGGAAGGGTCATGGCTTACACATGGAAGGGTCATGGTTTACACATGGAAGGGTCATGGCTTACACATTTAAGGGTCATGGCTTACACATTTAAGGGTCATGGTTTACACATGGAAGGGTCATGGCTTACACATGGAAGGGTCATGGCTTACACATTTAAGGGTCATGGTTTACACATGGAAGGGTCATGGCTTACACATGGAAGAGTCATGGATTACACAAGGAAGGGTCATGGCTTACACATGGAAGGGTCATGGTTTACACATGGAAGGGTCATGGCTTACACATTTAAGGGTCATGGCTTACACATTTAAGGGTCATGGTTTACACATGGAAGGGTCATGGCTTACACATGGAAGGGTCATGGCTTACACATTTAAGGGTCATGGTTTACACATGGAAGGGTCATGGCTTACACATGGAAGAGTCATGGATTACACAAGGAAGGGTCATGGCTTACACATGGAAGGGTCATGGCTTACACATGGAAGGGTCATGGCTTACACATGGAAGGGTCATGGCTTACACATGGAAGGGTCATGGCTTACACATTTAAGGGTCATGGCTTACACATGGAAGGGTCATGGCTTACACATGGAAGGGTCATGGCTTACACATGGAAGGGTCATGGTTTACACATGGAAGGGTCATGGCTTACACATGGAAGGGTCATGGCTTACACATGGAAGGGTCATGGCTTACACATTTAAGGGTCATGGCTTACACATTTAAGGGTCATGGCTTACACATTTAAGGGTCATGGCTTACACATGGAAGGGTCATGGCTTACACATTTAAGAGTCATGGTTTACACAAGGAAGGGTCATGGCTTACACATGGAAGGGTCATGGTTTACACAAGGAAGGGTCATGGTTTACACATGGAAGGGTCATGGCTTACACATGGAAGGGTCATGGTTTA
>CM065666.1:7971670-7998923 GCA_033220385.1 Triplophysa yarkandensis
GGCAGTGATGATAAGAAGTTCCGTTTCCGCAAGATTAAGTTGTAGGTGGTGTTGCTTCATCCAGAGGGAGATGTCGCTCAGACATGCTGAGACTCGGGTCGAAATCGTCTGATCTTCCGGATGAAACGCAAGGTGGAGTTGCGTGTCGTCCGCATAACAGTGGTAGGAGAAGCCATGCTTACGAATGACTGATTCCAGTGATGTCATGTAGACCGAGAAGAGCAACGGACCAAGAACTGAACCCTGAGGTACACCGGTGTCAAGATGTTGCGGTTCTGAAACTTCACCTCCCCACGAAACCTTGAAGGATCTACCCGAGAGGTAGGATACGAACCATTGGAGAGCCTTGTCGGAGACGCCCATTTCCTTGAGAGTCGAAAGGAGAATACTGTGGTTAACGGTGTCAAAAGCAGCGGATAAGTCTAGCAGGATGAGAACGGATGACATGGAGGCCGCCCTTGCCAGTTGTAGGTCTTCAACAACTGAGAGCAGAGCTGTCTCTGTAGAATGTCCTTTCTTGAAGCCTGACTGGTTGCTGTCTAAGAGGTTGTGTAGAGTAAGATAGGCCGAGAGTTGATCTAAGACGACACGTTCCAGGGTCTTTCCGATGAAGGGCAGTAGAGAGACTGGTCTGTAGTTCTCTAGAAGTGCGGAATTCAGCGAGGGTTTCTTCAACAGCGGGGTGATCCGGGCTTCTTTGAAAGCAGTAGGAAATGTGCCGGAGTCGAGCGATGAGTTGATGATGTGAGTAATTGCAGGAATGACCGAAGGAGAGATGTCTTTCAGGAGATGGGTGGGGATGGGGTCCAGCGAGCAGGTAGTAGGGTGATTCGACACGATGATTCTCGCAGTGTCGTTTTCAGTCAACGGAGAGAAAGAGCGGAGGGAGGTGGTCAAAGGAGCCGGAATATGGTCCAGCGGTGGTGGAGCGGAGAACTGATTGCTGATAGCGGTGGTCTTCTTCACAAAGAAGGAAGCAAAGTCATCAGCTGTTAGGTCCGACGAGGGAGGGGGGGTGGGAGGACAGAGTAGAGCAGAGAAGGTCTTAAAGAGAGCGCGAGAGTCAGTTGAGCTGTTTACTTTTGCCTGGTAGAACTGAGTCTTAGCGACTGAGACATCCTCAGAGAAAGAAAAGAGAAGAGTTTGATAGAGAGAGAGATCTGAAGGGTCATTAGATTTGCACCATTTTCTCTCAGCTGCTCTGAGCTTGGTTCTGTGTTCCCGAAGGACATCAGAGAGCCAAGGTGTTGAAGGTTTGGCACGGGCTGGTCGAGATGTAAGCGGGCATAAATTGTCCAAGCAGGATGTTAGTGTAGAGCATAGGAGGTGAGTGGCATTGTCAGTGCTAAGTAGAGCAAACTGATCAAGAGGAGGGAGCATAGAGGAAACAGCAGAGGATAGGGTGAGAGGAGAGAGCGTGCGTAGGTTACGCCTGAAGGTAACAAGGGAGGAAGGGGAAGGAGTGTCGGATGTTGTCACGTCGAGGTGAAGTGTGACGAGAAAATGATCGGATGTGTGCAGTGGTGTTACTTGAGTGTGATACGTGGAGCAGTAGCGTGTGTAGACAAGATCAAGTGTGTTACCGGACTTGTGAGTCGGCGACGTGGGCATGCGAGTGAGGTCAAACGATGCAGTAAGGTTGTGCAGGTCATCCATCATGCAATGTTCATCCAAACATGTTCTCTTTGTTGACTAATTTTCTAATGGTTAAAGGTCATCAGTAATGAGTCCGTAAGGGCAGGTGGGGCAGTGGCCTCCCCAAATGTTCCTCCACACTTATATACAGGAGAACTGTATACAACTTTAATCAAGAAAGATGAGAAATTAAAAATATCTTTTACATTATTCAATGTATAACATTATAATTGTTATTTTAGGTCGTAAAGATACACGAAATTGCCTGGTGTGTACAGTTCATGATGTTCATGTTAAGTCAATGCAGAGATATTTGAACTTTGGCGGAAATTTGTGCTGCGTTAACCAATGAGGAGCTCGATCTCAAACAAGTTAAACAATCATGGAGGAGAAACTCATCGTGACTGTGAGCACGGAACTTCCAAAAAGGGATCTTGATTGGGAGAAAGTAACTGACAAGGTCAGTTCTAAGCACATGTTGAGACTAGAGACTGGCAGATGCCCTCTAGCAGAGAAGTGTTCGGACCTCCGGAGCTCCGCACATCTTCAGACGTTAATCTGTGGCGAGGAACGGAAGTTCAGTCTGCTTTTATATGGAGCCATGTGCAATTTATATGGAATCACGTGATTCGTCTTTCGGATTGACGTTCGGAAGTAAATAAACACATTAGAATTAGATTAACCATTAATCTCAGAGATCTGGCAGAAGTCCTCTAAAAACACAGGGAAGACAGAGAAGGGTCAATGATTTAGCAGTAGTATCAACACTGTTATGTGCAGTGTGTTGTTACTTAAAGTATCTGCTTTCAAATATAATAACTTCACAAAATACAGAAAGCTACCTTTATATAAACATTTCATATTTAAATAATTAAACATGACCTTACCATTGGTAAGTGATCACTGCACACACAAGCGGTTTTCAATCATCACTTTCCTATGGTTTTCAGTCAGTCATTTACATTTTCAACTTTATTAACAATGACTTTTGCTATGATTAAAGCTTTTTTCTCAGGTTGAAGGATTTAAGTCCATAAACCATAGGCGTGTTTAGATTTCTCCTGGTTTTTCCTATGGAAAAAAGACAACATGTCTCGGCCCTCCGTTCTTCTCGTTATATGAATGTCATTACAGAAAAGATTGTAAAGTGTCTGTCAGAGGGCAGGAGGTCATCAGATTACCCTGATCAATACGACAAGTGATTGACATCTTTTTGAAGCGGTGCTTTACAGTAAGGTACTTTTA
This sequence comes from Triplophysa yarkandensis, assembly GCA_033220385.1. NCBI lineage: Eukaryota > Metazoa > Chordata > Actinopteri > Cypriniformes > Nemacheilidae > Triplophysa > Triplophysa yarkandensis. The sequence goes on from CM065666.1 coordinate 7,974,551, forward strand.
ACCTGACAGGTTGTCACTCTGACTTCTGTTGCTCTATGCATGTACCTGAAGAGTTTAACATAAAGCATAAAAAAATCGCCATTACCCATTAAAATGATAAATCATGTGGTTTAAATCCTCTTGTGAAAAACTTTCATTTAATCAACACAAAGACTCTAAAGCTCCATCAACAGGTTCTGTTTTTAAATGAACATAACTGTCCAAGCAATTCATTTTATTTATTCTATGATATGATCAGGAATCTGCCCCACCTAAATCTGGTAAAACTCAGCAAATACATGTAAATCTGTTTTGGCTTCAATATCTTATGGGAACATTGTTACGTCAATGTTTTATGTTTCCTTGGAAACAATTTCTCTGATTTCTCAGCACTAAACGTCTCTTTCACTACTGAAGAAACTGCTGGAAATACTCCCACAATCTTCTCCCTACAAAACTGCAGCAGTGTATGATGGGTAACGCATCGCTGTAAGATGCAGCAGTGTATGATGGGTAAAGCATCGCTGTAAGATGCAGCAGTGTATGATGGGTAAAGCATCGCTGTAAGATGCTGCAGTGTCTGATGGGTAAAGCATTGCTGTAAGATGCTGCAGTGTCTGATGGGTAAAGCATCGCTGTAAGATGCTGCAGTGTCTGATGGGTAAAGCATCGCTGTAAGATGCTGCAGTGTCTGATGGGTAAAGCATCGCTGTAAGATGCTGCAGTGTCTGATGGGTAAAGCATCGCTGTAAGATGCTGCAGTGTATGATGGGTAACGCATCGCTTTAAGATGCAGCAGTGTCTGATGGGTAACGCATCGCTGTAACATGCAGCAGTGTCTGATGGGTAACGCATTGCTGTAAGATGCAGCAGTGTATGATGGGTAACGCATCGCTGTAAGATGCAGCAGTGTCTGATGGGTAAAGTATCGCTGTAAGATGCAGCAGTGTATGATGGGTAAAGCATCGCTGTAAGATGCAGCAGTGTCTGATGGGTAATGCATCGCTGTAAGATGCAGCAGTGTCTGATGGGTAACGCATCGCTGTAAGATGCAGCAGTGTCTGATGGGTAACGCATCGCTGTAAGATGCTGCAGTGTCTGATGGGTAAAGCATCGCTGTAAGATGTAGCAGTGTATGATGGGTAATGCATCGCTGTAAGATGCAGCAGTGTCTGATGGGTAACGCATCGCTGTAAGATGCTGCAGTGTCTGATGGGTAATGCATCGCTGTAAGATGCAGCAGTGTATGATGGGTAACGCATCGCTGTAAGATGCAGCAGTGTCTGATGGGTAACGCATCGCTGTAAGATGCTGCAGGGTCTGATGGGTAACGCATCGCTGTAAGATGCTGCAGTGTCTGATGGGTAAAGCATCGCTGTAAGATGCTGCAGGGTCTGATGGGTAACGCATCGCTGTAAGATGCTGCAGTGTCTGATGGGTAAAGCATCGCTGTAAGATGCTGCAGGGTCTGATGGGTAACGCATTGCTGTAAGATGTAGCAGTGTCTGATGGGTAAAGCATCGCTGTAAGATGCTGCAGTGTCTGATGGGTAAAGCATCGCTGTAAGATGCTGCAGTGTCTGATGGGTAACGCATCGCTGTAAGATGCAGCAGTGTATGATGGGTAACGCATCGCTGTAAGATGCAGCAGTGTCTGATGGGTAAAGTATCGCTGTAAGATGCAGCAGTGTATGATGGGTAATCCATCGCTGTAAGGTACAGCAGTGTCTGATGGGTAACGCATCGCTGTAAGATGCTGCAGGGTCTGATGGGTAACGCATCGCTGTAAGATGCTGCAGTGTCTGATGGGTAAAGCATCGCTGTAAGATGCTGCAGGGTCTGATGGGTAACGCATTGCTGTAAGATGTAGCAGTGTCTGATGGGTAAAGCATCGCTGTAAGATGCTGCAGTGTCTGATGGGTAAAGCATCGCTGTAAGATGCTGCAGTGTCTGATGGGTAACGCATCGCTGTAAGATGCAGCAGTGTCTGATGGGTAACGCATTGCTGTAAGATGTAGCAGTGTCTGATGGGTAAAGCATCGCTGTAAGATGCAGCAGTGTCTGATGGGTAAAGCATCGCTGTAAGATGCTGCAGTGTCTGATGGGTAACGCATCGCTGTAAGATGCAGCAGTGTCTGATGGGTAACGCATTGCTGTAAGATGTAGCAGTGTCTGATGGGTAAAGCATCGCTGTAAGATGCTGCAGTGTATGATGGGTAAAGCATCGCTGTAAGATGCAGCAGTGTCTGATGGGTAATGCATCGCTGTAAGATGCTGCAGTGTCTGATGGGTAATGCATCGCTGTAAGATGCAGCAGTGTCTGATGGGTAACGCATCGCTGTAAGATGCTGCAGTGTCTGATGGGTAACGCATCACTGTAAGATGCAGCAGTGTCTGATGGGTAAAGCATCGCTGTAAGATGCAGCAGTGTCTGATGGGTAAAGCATCGCTGTAAGATGCAGCAGTGTCTGATAGGTAAAGCATCGCTGTAAGATGCAGCAGTGTATGATGGGTAGCGCATCGCAGTAAGATGCAGCAGTGTCTGATGGGTAAAGCATCGCTGTAAGATGCAGCAGTGTCTGATGGGTAAAGCATCGCTGTAAGAGACAGCAGTGTCTGATGGGTAACGCATTGCTGTAAGATGCAGCAGTGTCTGATGGGTAAAGCATCGCTGTAAGATGTAGCAGTGTCTGATGGGTAAAGCATCGATGTAAGATGCAGCAGTGTATGATGGGTAAAGCATCGCTGTAAGATGCAGCAGTGTCTGATGGGTAAAGCATCGCTGTAAGATGCAGCAGTGTCTGATGGGTAACGCATCGCTGTAAGATGCAGCAGTGTCTGATGGGTAAAGCATCGCTGTAAGATGCAGCAGTGTCTGATGGGTAACGCATCGCTGTAAGATGCAGCAGTGTATCATGGGTAACGCATCCCTGTAAGATGCAGCAGTGTCTGATGGGTAACGCATCGCTGTAAGATGCAGCAGTGTCTGATGGGTAAAGCATCGCTGTAAGATGCAGCAGTGTCTGATGGGTAACGCATCGCTGTAAGATGCAGCAGTGTATGATGGGTAATGCATCCCTGTAAGATGCAGCAGTGTATCATGGGTAACGCATCCCTGTAAAATGCAGCAGTGTATCATGGGTAACGCATCCCTGTAAGATGCAGCAGTGTATGATGGGTAACGCATGGCTGTAAGATGCTGCAGTGTCTGATGGGTAACGCATCACTGTAAGATGCAGCAGTGTCTGATGGTTAATGCATCGCTGTAAGATGCAGCAGTGTCTGATGGGTAAAGCATCGCTGTAAGATGCAGCAGTGTCTGATGGGTAAAGCATCGCTTTAAGATGCTGCAGTGTCTGATGGGTAATGCATCGCTGTAAGATGCAGCAGTGTATGATGGGTAACGCATCGCTTTAAGATGCAGCAGTGTCTGATGGGTAAAGCATCGCTGTAAGATGCAGCAGTGTCTGATGGGTAAAGCATCGCTGTAAGATGCTGCAGTGTCTGATGGGTAAAGCATCGCTGTAAGATGTAGCAGTGTATGATGGGTAATGCATCGCTGTAAGATGCAGCAGTGTCTGATGGGTAATGCATCGCTGTAAGATGCAGCAGTGTATGATGGGTAACGCATCGCTTTAAGATGCAGCAGTGTCTGATGGGTAACGCATCGCTGTAAGATGCAGCAGTGTCTGATGGGTAAAGCATCGCTTTAAGATGCAGCAGTGTCTGATGGGTAAAGCATCGCTGTAAGATGCAGCAGTGTATGATGGGTAACGCATCGCTGTAAGATGCTGCAGTGTCTGATGGGTAACGCATCACTGTAAGAGACAGCAGTGTATGATGGGTAAAGCATCACTGTAAGATGCAGCAGTGTATGATGGGTAAAGCATCACTGTAAGAGACAGCAGTGTCTGATGGGTAAAGCATCGCTGTAAGATGCAGCCGTGTATGATGGGTAAAGCATCACTGTAAGATGCAGCAGTGTATGATGGGTAAAGCATCGCTGTAAGAGACAGCAGTGTCTGATGGGTAAAGCATCGCTGTAAGAGACAGCAGTGTCTGATGGGTAACGCATTGCTGTAAGATGTAGCAGTGTCTGATGGGTAAGGCATCCCAGTAAGATGCAGCAGTGTCTGCTGGGTAACGCATCGCTGTAAAATGCAGCAGTGTCTGATGGGTAACGCATCGCTGTAAGAGACAGCAGTGTCTGATGGGTAACGCATCACTCTAAGATGCAGCAGTGTCTGATGGGTAACGCATTGCTGTAAGATGCAGCAGTGTCTGATGGGTAAAGCATCGCTGTAAGATGCAGCAGTGTCTGATGGGTAACGCATCGCTGTAAAATGCAGCAGTGTATGATGGGTAACGCATCGCTGTAAGATTCTGCAGTGTCTGATGGGTAACGCATCGCTGTAAGATGCAGCAGTGTTTGATGGGTAACGCATGGCTGTAAGATGCTGCAGTGTCTGATGGGTAACGCATCACTGTAAGATGCAGCAGTGTATGATGGGTAAAGCATCGCTGTAAGATGCAGCAGTGTCTGATGGGTAACGCATTGCTGTAAGATGCAGCAGTGTCTGATGGGTAACGCATTGCTGTAAGATGCAGCAGTGTCTGATGTGTAAAGCATCGCTGTAAGATGCAGCAGTGTCTGATGGGTAACGCATGGCTGTAAGATGCAGCAGTGTCTGATGGGTAACGCATGACTGTAAGATGCAGCAGTGTATGATGGGTAAAGCATCGCTGTAAGATGCAGCAGTGTCTGATGGGTAACGCATCACTGTAAGATGCAGCAGTGTATGATGGGTAAAGCATCGCTGTAAGATGCAGCAGTGTCTGATGGGTAAAGCATCGCTTTAAGATGCAGCAGTGTCTGATGGGTAACGCATCGCTGTAAGATGCAGCAGTGTCTGATGGGTAAAGCATCGCTGTAAGATGCAGCAGTGTCTGATGGGTAACGCATCGCTGTAAGATGCAGCAGTGTCTGATGGGTAACGCATCGCTGTAAGATGCAGCAGTGTCTGATGGGTAACGCATCGCTGTAAAATGCAGCAGTGTATCATGGGTAACGCATCGCTGTAAGATGCAGCAGTGTCTGATGGGTAACGCATCGCTGTAAGATGCAGCAGTGTCTGATGGGTAACGCATCGCTGTAAGAGACAGCAGTGTCTGATGGGTAACGCATCGCTGTAAGATGCAGCAGTGTCTGATGGGTAACGCATCACTCTAAGATGCAGCAGTGTCTGATGGGTAACGCATTGCTGTAAGATGCAGCAGTGTCTGATGGGTAAAGCATCGCTGTAAGATGCAGCAGTGTCTGATGGGTAACGCATCGCTGTAAAATGCAGCAGTGTATGATGGGTAATGCATCGCTGTAAGATTCTGCAGTGTCTGATGGGTAACGCATCGCTGTAAGATGCAGCAGTGTATGATGGGTAACGCATCGCTGTAAGATGCAGCAGTGTATGATGGGTAACGCATGGCTGTAAGATGCTGCAGTGTCTGATGGGTAAAGCATCGCTGTAAGATGCAGCAGTGTCTGATGGGTAACGCATCGCTGTAAGGTGCTGCAGTGTCTGATGGGTAATGCATCGCTGTAAGATGTAGCAGTGTCTGATGGGTAACGCATCGCTGTAAGATGCAGCAGTGTCTGATGGGTAACGCATCGCTGTAAGATGCAGCAGCGTCTGATGGGTAAAGCATCGCTGTAAGATGCAGCAGTGTCTGATGGGTAACGCATCGCTGTAAGATGCAGCAGTGTCTGATGGGTAACGCATCGCTGTAAGATGCAGCAGTGTCTGATGGGTAACGCATCGCTGTAAGATGCAGCAGTGTCTGATGGGTAATGCATCGCTGTAAGATGCAGCAGTGTCTGATGGGTAACGCATCGCTGTAAGATGCAGCAGTGTCTGATGGGTAACGCATCGCTGTAAGATGCTGCAGTGTCTGATGGGTAATGCATCGCTGTAAGATGCTGCAGTGTATGATGGGTAACGCATCACTGTAAGATGCAGCAGTGTCTGATGTGTAATGCATCGCTGTAAGATGCAGCAGTGTATGATGGGTAAAGCATCGCTGTAAGATGCAGCAGTGTCTGATGGGTAAAGCATCGCTGTAAGATGCAGCAGTGTCTGATGGGTAAGGCATTGCTGTAAGATGCAGCAGTGTCTGATGGGTAAAGCATCGCTGTAAGATGCAGCAGTGTCTGATGGGTAAAGCATCGCTGTAAGATGCGGCAGTGTCTGATGGGTAAAGCATCGCTGTAAGATGCAGCAGTGTCTGATGGGTAAGGCATTGCTGTAAGATGCAGCAGTGTCTGATGGGTAAAGCATCGCTGTAAGATGCAGCAGTGTCTGATGGGTAACGCATCGCTGTAAGATGCAGCAGTGTCTGATGGGTAAAGCATCGCTGTAAGATGCAGCAGTGTCTGATGGGTAAAGCATCGCTGTAAGATGCGGCAGTGTCTGATGGGTAAAGCATCGCTGTAAGATGCAGCAGTGTCTGATGGGTAAGGCATTGCTGTAAGATGCGGCAGTGTCTGATGGGTAAAGCATCGCTGTAAGATGCAGCAGTGTCTGATGGGTAAGGCATTGCTGTAAGATGCAGCAGTGTATGATGGGTAACCCATCGCTGTAAGATGCAGCAGTGTATCATGGGTAACGCATCGCTGTAAGGTGCAGCAGTGTCTGATGGGTAACGCATCGCTGTAAAGTGCAGCAGTGTCTGATGGGTAAAGCATCGCTGTAAGATGCAGCAGTGTATCATGGGTAACGCATCGCTGTAAGGTGCAGCAGTGTATGATGGGTAACCCATCGCTGTAAGATGCAGCAGTGTATCATGGGTAACGCATCGCTGTAAGGTGCAGCAGTGTCTGATGGGTAACGCATCGCTGTAAAGTGCAGCAGTGTCTGATGGGTAAAGCATCGCTGTAAGATGCAGCAGTGTATCATGGGTAACGCATCGCTGTAAGGTGCAGCAGTGTCTGATGGGTAACGCTTCGCTGTAAGATGCAGCAGTGTCTGATGGGTAACGCATCACTGTAAGATGCAGCAGTGTCTGATGGGTAAAGCATCGCTGTAAGGTGCAGCAGTGTCTGATGGGTAACGCTTCGCTGTAAGATGCAGCAGTGTCTGATGGGTAACGCATCGCTGTAAGATGCAGCAGTGTCTGATGGGTAACGCATCGCTGTAAGATGCAGCAGTGTCTGATGGGTAACGCATCGCTGTAAGATGCAGCAGTGTCTGATGGGTAACGCATCGCTTTAAGATGCAGCAGTGTCTGATGGGTAACGCATCGCTGTAAGATGCAGCAGTGTATGATGGGTAACGCATCGCTGTAAGATGCAGCAGTGTATGATGGGTAACGCATCGCTGTAAGATGCTGCAGTGTCTGATGGGTATCGCATTGCTGTAAGATGCAGCAGTGTCTGATGGGTAACGCATTGCTGTAAGATGCAGCAGTGTCTGATGGGTAACGCATTGCTGTAAGATGCAGCAGTGTCTGATGGGTAACGCATCGCTGTAAGATGCAGCAGTGTATGATGGGTAACGCATCGCTGTAAGATGCAGCAGTGTCTGATGGGTAACGCATCGCTGTAAGATTCTGCAGTGTCTGATGGGTAACGCATCGCTGTAAGATGCAGCAGTGTATGATGGGTAACGCATGGCTGTAAGATGCTGCAGTGTCTGATGGGTAAAGCATCGCTGTAAGATGCAGCAGTGTCTGATGGGTAACGCATCGCTGTAAGGTGCTGCAGTGTCTGATGGGTAACGCATCGCTGTAAGATGCAGCAGTGTATGATGGGTAACGCATCGCTGTAAGATGTAGCAGTGTCTAATGGGTAACGCATCGCTGTAAGATTTAGCAGTGTCTGATGGGTAACGCATCGCTGTAAGACGCAGCAGTGTCTGATGGGTAACGCATCGCTGTAAGATGCAGCAGTGTCTGATGGGTAACGCATCGCTGTAAGATGCAGCAGTGTCTGATGGGTAACGCATCGCTGTAAGATGCTGCAGTGTCTGATGGGTAATGCATCACTGTAAGATGCAGCAGTGTCTGATGGGTAACGCATCGCTGTAAGATGCAGCAGTGTCTGATGGGTAACGCATCGCTGTAAGATGCAGCAGTGTCTGATGGGTAATGCATCGCTGTAAGATGCAGCAGTGTCTGATGGGTAACGCATCGCTGTAAGATGCAGCAGTGTCTGATGGGTAACGCATCACTGTAAGATGCAGCAGTGTCTGATGTGTAATGCATCCCTGTAAGATGCAGCAGTGTATGATGGGTAAAGCATCGCTGTAAGATGCAGCAGTGTCTGATGGGTAGCGCATCGCTGTAAGATGCAGCAGTGTCTGATGGGTAAGGCATTGCTGTAAGATGCAGCAGTGTCTGATGGGTAACGCATCGCTGTAAGATGCAGCAGTGTCTGATGGGTAAAGCATCGCTGTAAGATGCAGCAGTGTCTGATGGGTAACGCTTCGCTGTAAGATGCAGCAGTGTCTGATGTGTAACGCATCGCTGTAAGATGCAGCAGTGTATGATGGGTAACCCATCGCTGTAAGATGCAGCAGTGTCTGATGGGTAACGCATCGCTATAAGGTGCAGCAGTGTCTGATGGGTAACGCTTCGCTGTAAGATGCAGCAGTGTCTGATGGGTAACGCTTCGCTGTAAGATGCAGCAGTGTCTGATGGGTAACGCATCGCTGTTAGATGCAGCAGTGTCTGATGGGTAACGCATCGCTGTAAGATGCAGCAGTGTCTGATGGGTAACGCATCGCTGTAAGATGCAGCAGTGTCTGATGGGTAACGCACCGCTTTAAGATGCAGCAGTGTATGATGGATAACGCATCGCTGTAAGATGCAGCAGTGTATGATGGGTAACGCATCGCTGTAAGATGCAGCAGTGTATGATAGGTAACGCATCGCTGTAAGATGCAGCAGTGTATGATGGGTAACGCATCGCTGTAAGATGCAGCAGTGTCTGATGGGTAACGCATTGCTGTAAGATGCAGCAGTGTCTGATGGGTAACGCATCACTGTAAGATGCTGCAGTGTCTGATGGGTAACTCATCGCTGTAAGATGCTGCAGTGTCTGATGGGTAACGCATTGCTGTAAGATGCAGCAGTGTCTGATGGGTAACGCATTGCTGTAAGATGCAGCAGTGTCTGATGGGTAACGCATTGCTGTAAGATGCAGCAGTGTCTGATGGGTAACGCATTGCTGTAAGATGCTGCAGTGTCTGATGGGTAACGCATTGCTGTAAGATGCAGCAGTGTCTGATGGGTAACGCATCGCTGTAAGATGCTGCAGTGTCGGATGGGTAACTCATTGCTGTAAGATGCTGCAGTGTCTGATGGGTAACGCATTGCTGTAAGATGCAGCAGTGTCTGATGGGTAAAGCATTGCTGTAAGATGCAGCAGTGTCTGATGGGTAAAGCATCGCTGTAAGATGCAGCAGTGTCTGATCGGTAAAGCATCGCTGTAAGATGCAGCAGTGTCTGATGGGTAAAGCATCGCTGTAAGATGCAGCAGTGTCTGATGGGTAAAGCATCGCTGTAAGATGCAGCAGTGTCTGATGGGTAAAGCATCGCTGTAAGATGCAGCAGTGTATGATGGGTAACGCATCGCTGTAAGATGCTGCAGTGTCTGATGGGTAATGCATCGCTGTAAGATGCAGCAGTGTCTGATGGGTAACGCATCGCTGTAAGATGCTGCAGTGTCTGATGGGTAATGCATCGCTGTAAGATGCAGCAGTGTATGATGGGTAACGCATCGCTGTAAGATGCAGCAGTGTCTGATGGGTAACGCATTGCTGTAAGATGCAGCAGTGTCTGATGGGTAACGCATCGCTGTAAGATGCTCCAGTGTCTGATGGGTAATGCATCGCTGTAAGATGCAGCAGTGTCTGATGGGTAACGCATCGCTGTAAGATGCTGCAGTGTCTGATGGGTAATGCATCGCTGTAAGATGCAGCAGTGTATGATGGGTAACGCATCGCTGTAAGATGCTCCAGTGTCTGATGGGTAACGCTTTGCTGTAAGATGCAGCAGTGTCTGATGGGTAACGCATTGCTGTAAGATGCTGCAGTGTCTGATGGGTAACGCATCGCTGTAAGATGCTCCAGTGTCTGATGGGTAACGCATTGCTGTAAGATGCAGCAGTGTCTGATGGGTAAAGCATCGCTGTAAGATGCAGCAGTGTATGATGGGTAAAGCATCGCTGTAAGATGCAGCAGTGTCTGATGGGTAAAGCATCGCTGTAAGATGCAGCAGTGTCTGATGGGTAAAGCATCGCTGTAAGATGCAGCAGTGTCTGATGGGTAAAGCATCACTGTAAGATGCTGCAGTGTATGATGGGTAATGCATCGCTGTAAGATGCTGCAGTGTCTGATGGGTAACGCATTGCTGTAAGATGCAGCAGTGTCTGCATAGCTGCACATACCAATGCAGCCTGAAGACCAGATGGTTTTGGCACGTGTCTCAGCATGCCTGAGGGACATTTTGCTATAGATGAAGGACCACCATCTACAACTGAACCTTGCGAAAACGGAACTTCTTTTCATCTCCGTCGACCCGAAAAGATCAGGCAAAACCTCTCTTTCAGACTAGGACTATCCATAATTAAACCCTCCAGAACAGCCCGAAATTTGGGAATAGTAGTTGATGATTAACTAACCTTGAAGGTTTATTGTTGCGAGTGCTGCCTGGTCCTGCAGATTCCTTCTCTACAACATCAGGAAGATAAGACATTTGTTCTCTGAGCATGCTAAACAAATCCTTCTACAGGCTCTGGTCCTGTCTTAGATGGAATACTGCAATGATCCATTCTCTGGACTGGTGGACTCCACTTCCAAATCACTGCAGATGATACAGAATGTTGTGGCAAGAGTGGTCTTCAAAAAGTCTTAAAGAGTGAATGCCATGTCTTTCTTCATCACGTTACACTGGCTCCCTAAAAGCTTGCATTAAGTTCAAAGCTCTCCTCATTGCTTACAAGACAACCACAGGTTAAGCAACCCCTTACTTTCATTCACTGACACAGACGTATGTTACCTCCAGATCCCTGCGCTCAGCTGTTGATCGACGTCTAGTGGTGTTGAACCAAAAGGTTAAGAAATCACTCTCAGTAATGTAGAGGTTAAGTGGTGGTCTGGTGGTTAGAGAGTTGGATTTGTAAGCAGAAGGTTGCTGGTTCGAAAGTCAGTGCCAGCTGACAATGATGGAAGTGCCCTTGAGTAAGACACCTTAACCCTGTTTGCTCTGCTAATTGGCCACTACACAATATTTGTAAGTTATTTTGGATAAAAGTGTCTGCCAAATGAATAAATATTCATGTAATGTAAATGTATTGCTGTCAGACTCAGCAGTGTACAATGGGTAAAGCATCCCTTTCAGACATAGCAGTGCACGATGGATAACACATCACTGTCAGAAGGAGCAGTATATGACTGTACATCCTCTCTTTCAGTTCAGAGGAATAGCGACAATCAGTCAGACGTTGTCTCCATCTAACTTTCAGTTGAAGATGCATTGCTACTGCTCTGGAGAAAGGAGTAAAGAGAAGTTTTCTTTTGTATACTCAAGTTGTAGTGACACATCAGTTTTTAACTTCCATATATGATCAAAAGAAAAAAAAATTTTTAAGGGTTTTAATTTGTTCACAATATGACAAAGAATGTAAGAATGCAGAAAATTAACAGTAAGCATTATGACACACTGTTTTACTAATTATTGTTGTTAAGCTGTTTTGATGCAATGTATTTTGTCTAAAGCGCTATATAAGTAAAGGTGACATTAACATTGACATTGACATTAAATATGGGGTGCAAGAGGCAGAAAAAATATGTGAAAAATTCAATCCTGTACACACACACCAACACACACCTCTGAATGTTTCTTGATAGCGGGTGACGCAGGTCCCCTGACAGATCTCCGTTGAGAGGTCCTGCTGGAAAACACAGCTGCTCGATTAAAAACAGGTGTGTGTCCGTGTATGAGTTTGTGCATGTGTGTGTGACCTGAAAATGTAATTACAGCTGAAAAGTAGATGACCACATAATACACTCATCTGAACCCTGAACAAGTCATGTCTGCCCAGAGCCCCAACACGCACACATACACAGTGTTTTTGCTCAGTGTTGCAGTAGTATGTGTTATTGACACATCTGAGACAGCTAGAAACTACATACAACAAAACACTTGAAATGACTTATCAACCACATAGCAACACTGTGGTGTAATATCAGAGGTTATGTTATGAGACAGTGAATGTGAATATCTGTGTGTCAGATTTAGGGATCAGACAAGTTAATCTCAGAGCATGATTGGAATGAACCCAACAGCTACACAAACACACACGGACGCACGCATGCACGCACCCACACACACACACACACACACACACACACACACACACCCACACACACACACACACACACACACACACACACACACACACACACACACACACACACACACACACACACACACACACACACACACACACACACACACACACACACACACACACACACACACACAATCTCTCTCTGATGGCCTGAAATAGCAGTACAGACACTGCTGAGGGTGTTAACTCATTACTGCTTTTTTAAAACAGTCATCACATCCAAACACACAAATAGTTGTCAAAAAAGCATTAGGACCTTTTACACACACATAAATAATGAAAGTCTGTCTGTGTTTGACAGTAATTACCTTAACTGTGACATAATGTTTGTTTGTGCGCATGCTCGTGTGTGTGTGTGTGTGTGTGTGTGTGTGTGTGTGTGTGTGTGTGTGTGTGTGTGTGTGTGTGTGTGTGTGTGTGTGTGTGTGTGTGTGTGTGTGTGTGTGTGTGTGTGTGTGTGTGTGTGTCTGTGTGTGCATGTGTGCGTGTGTGGGGATGCATTAGTGTCGGTGGATGTGTTACGAAGGTCTCTTCATTTGTCTCTGGCTCATTTGTGTTTTCGTGTGTATTTGGTTGGTTTGATTTTACAGATGTGTGTAAAGTGGCTACATTATAAACACATTAGTTTTGTGTTTTCAGGCTCTATTATCAGAACTGATAACACAATGAAAGCATAAGTCACATCATAAGACATAAATACACATAAACACTAGGCTGAATGTGTGTTAAGTCAAGTCAAGTCAAATTATTATATTAAAGTACATTTTTCAATGATTCAAATCAGCAGTATGTGAATTGTTACACTACATTTAATAAAATGGAATCAAGGCTGAGTACACAGCACACACACGCAATATATTATGCAATCAGTCATATATAATGTACTAAAGATCATTTATAATAAGTGTTTTTCAAGCTGATGGTAGCAGCCTCATGATGGGCATATAATGCAGTTGCCAATTATCAACTATCACTGCAGAGCAAACAGGGGTTCGGTGCCTTGATCAAGGGCACTTTAGTCATTGTCTGCTGGCATTGGGATTTCGAACCCACAACTTTCTGCTTACAAGTCCAACTCTATAACCACAAGACCACTACTGACCAGGCAGAGGAGCTGCAGTCAAAAGTGGGGAGGACAAACAATCCCAAAAGGGGATAAAACCAAGAGAGAACCAGTTCTCCTGTAGCAAAACTGCTGCATCTCTACAAGCTCGCCAGTGCATGCACAACTAGGCTTAGTTCATAAAAAGAAATATTAAAGAAATAGATAAAATTATGCATTTAAAATTTTCCTTAATATTATTGTGGTAGTTGTAAAAGCGGTTGGCTGTGTGTGACAGGGAAGTGTCTGGTGGCCCAGGCCACCGTATTTCTGCTCCATCATCTGGAATGGTTTTCAACAGGAGGACGTTACTTGGATGAGTATCTCGAGGTAGGAAGGAAGGCAGAAATGAAAAATTAGTATATGTGCTTTTCGCTCTACTACATTAAAGCTTCATAGAATTTTTTTATTATCTAGATTTGAACTGGTAGACTGTTTTTGAACCCCGGACAGTGTCGGCAAGGCTTTTCCAAAGTTAAGGTGTTATCTAGAAGAATTCTTTACCCCTTTGGTTTATTTATTCTGGGTACTATTAGAAGTCCGGAGTTGTGGGATTTACGCTTTGGATAAAAGCGTCTGTCAAATGAGTAAATGTAAATGTAAATCTAAGAGAGGGAAATGGGTTGTAGTGTAAAAGTAGCTCTGTTAAGTATGCCGGAGCTAAACCGGTAAAAGCTTTGTATGTAGTCAACAGAACTTCATGGGTAGCCAATGCAGAGATTTAAAAATAGGGATTATGTTATCATATTTTCTAGATTTAGTAAGCACCCTGTCAGCTGCATTTTGAACTAACTGTAGTCTATTTAGTGATGATGCAGGACGGCCACTAAGTAATGCATTACATTAGTCCAGTCTGGAGGTCTAGAATGCATGCACTAGCTTTTCAGCATCAGCAATATGCTTTCTTAGTTTGGTTATGTTGCTGACATGGAAGAAGGCAGATTTTGTAACATTGAAGATATAATTTTGATTTAGTTTATTGTTTAATATAACACCTAGGTCTTTAAATGTATTTGCGGGAGTAACAGTGCATTCTTCCAGTCGTGGCCTGGTGGTTCAGTCTTGGACTCGTGATCCGAAGGTTGCTGGTTCGAGACTCGGAACAAGTGGTAATACCACGACTGAGGTGAGTCCCTTGTGCAAGGCTCCCCACTGCTCCGGTTGTGTGTTCACAGTGTGTGTGTGTGTTCACCTACTGTGTGTGTGAGCACTGGGATGGGTTAAATGCAGAGCACAAATTCCAAGTATGGAACAACATACTTGGCAACACGTCACTTCACTTCGCTACAGTGTGTGCCATGATCTTCATCTTCACCTTCCAATTGCAAGTTGTAGTCTTTGGTTTTTCTTTGAGTTTAAGAGTAGAAAAGTATTTGTCATGCTCTGCTTTATGTCTTGGATGCACTCAGACATTTTTGATGATTGGAAGGTTTCATCTGATCTAGAGGACATATACAACTGAGTATCCTCTGCATGACAGTGGAAACTGATTCCCTTTCTTCCTAAAATACAACCAAGGGGAAGCATGTATATAGAGAAAAGTAAAGGCCCTAAAACTTATCCCTGGTGTAATCTGTAGTTGACTTGTGTTAGATTTGAAGATTTGCCATTTAGATGGACAAATTGATTACAATTTTAAAACTGTGTGTATGCGTGTACATTTATGTGTATGTGGCTGTGTTGTTGTAAGGTCAAGACCCTTTTTTTGATAGTCTTGGTCTCTGCTCAGTTGTCTTTGGTGTTGGCCTCTGACTAGTTTTGAACTGGGTTTTGGCAGTCTTGATTACAATAGTTGTATGTGGCCCTGGTAAACCCTATGGTATTGCGACGAGCCCATCCAGCCTACACTGAAAAAAATGTTTCTTTTGGCTACGCATATATCCCAAAATAAACGGTTTGATTTACCTAATAAAATCCTTATAAAAGCATTAAAAAAATTCAGTGGAAAATATTACAATTATTCAATAGAAATCACATTATTTCCCTAAAATGTAAACATTTTTTAAAGTGTTTGTAATGAAAAATAAGATATTTATTTAATAAATATATATACAATACAACAATGGTTTTGGTCTTTTTTAAAAAAAAGTATTTGACCTGGTACATATGCAAAAAAATTTAACTTTATTTTATAAATGTATATTTACTTAATCACAGCAGGTGTTTTGAGTGATAAATCATACTGAATTATTTGATTTTGAGTATGTGAAATCTCTGGGATCAAAGTCATCTCTCCAGTCTGAGTTTTACATCGACTAGGAGAGTAGAATGAGTCCTCCCTTCGAGAACCCTCTTTACTGGGCTCAAGCCTTTAGGGGTTTGTGTGTGTGTGTGTGTGTGTGTGTGTGTGTGTGTGTGTGTGTGTGTGTGTGTGTGTGCACGCGCGTTCGTACCTACGCTTAAGTGTTATCCCTGGTGTCCTCAGTTAGCCATTGTGACGCCAGTACTATTGTAAGATATTATGTTCAGCCTTGATAGAGTGTGCGATATGTGTTTCGTTGTTATCTTATCTGTGTCATCAGTGCAGCAAGACAGTGATAAGACATGTTTTAATGTTTTTGTGGATGTGTGGGTGTGTGTGTGTGCACGTGTGTGCACGCTCCTATGTGTGTGCTTGTGTCTGAGTGTCTTCTGCAGTACAGGTGTGTAATGATGCAGAAGTTGTTCTAAAATCTGTGTTGTGTTGTGTACTTTTGAGCGCTTCAATAACAGAGGGTACCAAACTGCTTGTGTACTTGTAAAAATCACAAATGTCATCACTTGAAAATCGTGACAGCAATGAAATTAAATGAAGACTTTCACCAGCTCCTCAGATGTTTCTCCATGATCAGGTGATGTGGGCGTATTTGTGGAAAGGTTAGGCAGTCTGCAATAACTGTATATCTTCAGTAGCTAGACTTGAGTTCTCTTCTAGTTAAAGTTCTGAAACAACACCATGTGGCCTTAGTTCCAGGATGAGCTTTAAACAAAACAACTCAACTCAATGAAAATCTTTATTATGAGCAAAGGTCTGCAGCTGCTGGCACAGGGAGGTCCATCTCTGCTATCTTATCTCCAATCCGTCATAAATATTTGACAGAAAGGGAGCGAGGGATACATCTTTAGTTCACACATTTTCAGACCCAATAGAAATAATAGTTTCATAGTGTTTGTGACGGATTCATCTGATATCATTCTGCTTATCTGATATTACATTTATGAAAGCCGTACTTGACCTAAGATCTAAACATTTACCTACTTCGACGTGACAGTAAAACGCTGCTGTGTTTTTATCTGAATAATGTTAAAACATGTCATGGTGTGTGTGTGTGTGTGTGTGTGTGTGTGTGTGTGTGTGTGTGTGTGTGTGTGTGTGTGTGTGTGTGTGTGTGTGTGTGTGTGTGTGTGTGTGAGTGAGTGAGTGAGTGAGTGAGTGAGTGAGTGAGTGAGTGAGTGAGTGTGTGTGTGTGTGTGTGTGTGTGTGTGTGTGAGTGAGTGAGTGAGTGAGTGTGTGTGTGAGTGAGTGAGTGAGTGAGTGAGTGAGTGTGTGTGTGTGTGTGTGTGTGTGTGTGTGTGTGTGTGTGTGTGTGTGTGTGAGTGAGTGAGTGAGTGAGTGAGTGAGTGAGTGAGTGAGTGAGTGTGTGTGTGAGTGAGTGAGTGAGTGAGTGAGTGAGTGAGTGAGTGAGTGAGTGTGAGTGAGTGAGTGAGTGAGTGAGTGAGTGAGTGAGTGAGTGTGTGTGAGTGAGTGAGTGAGTGAGTGAGTGAGTGAGTGAGTGAGTGAGTGAGTGAGTGAGTGTGAGTGAGTGAGTGAGTGAGTGAGTGAGTGAGTGAGTGAGTGAGTGAGTGAGTGAGTGAGTGAAGTTTTTATTCAATTCAAATGTACTATAATTAAATTCTACATTCTGATGAAATAACACTCAAATCCTTTTACATCGTACAATCTAATGTGTTTACTTTAATATTTCACCAAATAAGTATAGTAATTGTTATTCATCACTAACCAATGTTTAAAATAATAGGTTGAAATGACTTGTAAGGCTAATTTAATTTTTATTCTTAAAGATTCATTTCATGTGTTTTAATGTTTATACTTTTTCATAAGTGTTTTAAAAGTTTAATACAATGGTAGCTAGATTTTACAGAGGCATCTCAGCATTTAATCACCAATTAACTACTGTAAACTGTTATCTTTGGGAAAGACACACACCTTTGAACACTAACCCGGGTCAGCAGTCAGTGACAAACACATGAAAGTTTACAGCGAGTATGCAGACAGTGAAGCATCATGTCAAAAAGCATTGTGTGTGTGTGTGTGTGTGTGTGTGTGTGTGTGTGTGTGTGTGTGTGTGTGTGTGTGTGTGTGTGTGTGTGTGTGTGTGTGTGTGTGTGTGTGTGTGAGAGAGAGAGTTGCTTAAGTGTGTATTTGGATGTTGTCTACTATAGTAAATGTTTGTGCTGTAACACACAGTAACACTGTTACTAAAGTAGTGTGTCATAAACTACTGTTTTATCGTCATAAAGTGAGGTGTGTTTATGGCCCTATATATCTGTGAATGTTCTCAAACTCTTTTATAAGCAGCCCGTTAAAAATCAAATGCAAATGTTATTGAATTAAGGAGCAAACAGCTGCCACTGGTCTTTATAGACACCCGTGTGTGTGTGTGTGTGTGTGTGTGTGTGTGTGTGTGTGTGTGTGTGTGTGTGTGTGTGTGTGTGTGTGTGTGTGTGTGTGTGTGTGTGTGTGTGTGTGTGTGTGTGTGTGTGTGTGTGTGTGTGTGTGTGTGTGTGTGCGTGCGTGCGTGCGCGTGTGTGTGGGTGCATGTGTGTCAGACATAAGTTTTGAGATTTCTTGTAAATGAAGTTCAAACTCTCTGACCAGAGAGAACACAAGTACACACTCATCCAAACAAAACCAACAACAGCATTATAAGTGGAACAAGATACTAACAGTGTGTCAGAAGAAATGAATTGTGTTGACACATCTGCACAACTAAGAGAGACGGACAGACAGAAGGAGATGATATGTCTGTGTGATGGTAAGTGTGATGTATTGATCACACAGGTGCAAATGAGATTGTGTGTGTGTGTGTGTGTGCGTGCGTGCGTGCGTGCGTGTGTGTGTGTGTGTGTGTGTGTGTACACACACTACAGTAAAATTACAGGGAGAAAAGGTTTTATTTTGACAATCTAGTTCTCCAGATTTTTCTTCAGCATGTTTCGATGATTTGTTTTCAAGAGAAACGGGATTCAGGTTCATCGGTTACATGTTAGACACACACGGCTTGCTTTGCTCTTGTGTTTATGGTGTCAGTGTGTGTGATGTGTTTTATTTCAATGTAAAGCACTTAAAGTGTGTGAAGGGCCTTTAGTGCTGCGGGTTTTGCATTTCCTGCACTGCTGAATTGAGCATTATCAGGAGTTAATTGAAACCTTGTTTTCCTGACCCCGTTATTCCAGTCGGATCCCGTCTGAATGAAACACTCAAACTGCTACAAGAATTCCAGCGAGAGACGCTTGACATTCACACGGAGAGAGCAGCTTAGGCGGACAATCAAAGAGATAAACAATTCATGAATGCTCACATTTATATTTGTCTGGCAAACTCATTTAGAAAGAAACCTGTAGTTCCAAGTGTGTGTGTGTGTGTGTGTGTGTGTGTGTGTGTGTGTGTGTGTGTGTGTGTGTGTGTGTCTGATAAGGAACCTCAGAGATGAAATAGTAGTAAGAGCTAAGAACACAGCGGAAAGGCTTGTGGGGATGTATGGAAACATCAAGTGTGCAATGACCACATGAAAGCCTTCTGACCGCTGGCGTGCGCTTCTTCTGCCAACACACTGCTTTTCATTACAACTCCTGATATTTTCTGTTGATTTGACAAATTAACTTACAATCCATTCAGACTGAAGAGAGAAAGCAGCAAATTGTTTTGATGAAAACCACACACAAGAAGCATTTATGTGATCTGATGGACAATCTACAAGTAAAAACCTATAAGACTGATATTTAACTTTCACCATATTTCTGTTTGTTGTACAAGTATGTTCCTATCTACACAGTAATACATAGAATATGTACAGAGACTATATGACATATGATATCATCCAGTAAATATAAATGGTTTTCTTTCCTTATTCACAATAACAAAGAGTTGCAGACTCCCAAGCTAACTTCTCTATTAATTAATTTTTATTATTATACAGTATATTATTTGACCTTTAGATAAACTATGTTTAGCAAAACATGTGTGGTTTTGTTTCTTCGTGACTCACCTCTTGCACATCCATGCTTTTATATCTTTTGAGTTTGTTAGGTTTTCTATAACCCTAACATTTAAGAAACAACACACCTGTTTTAAACACATCTGACTATTCCTCTTGTTGTGTTTGATATACTGTACATACTGTACATGAATATTTCTCTATAGACTGCAGTTGTTGAATATAGTTGATAACAAATTCAAAATGCCAAATCACAAAAACAGTACAACCTCAAAAATGGACACACACACACACACACACACACACACACACACACACACACACACACACACACACACACACACACACACACACACACACACACACACACACACACACACACACACACACACACACACACACACACATTTAACAGCTGGCTTGCTTTGTTGGGGTCACTTCATTTACAGCCATGTTGTTGCCTGCTTTAAAAAAAGACACGATTTAATCTGATCAGAGACGACATCACTAAACTCAATGATGAACTGCCTTTAACTATCATCTTTCATTATGACAAACTGTTTTACTTATCAATGTTGTTCAGCTGCTTTGACGCAATGTATTTTGTTTAAAACAGTGTGTGACTTGACTTTGTCTAACAGCAGTCAGATTTAAAAGAAGAGCAGAGTAAAAGAAATTGCCTCATATACACTTAAAATGGAAATGCATTATTATTTATTGTTATTTTATTAGAATGAATGTCTGATTAGAAGATGTTTTAGAAGACTTGTCCTAAAAGAGCACAACCGATCTGAAGGGATCAGCTCTTATCTCATCTAAAGATGTTCAACCCTTCTGTGTGTTTTCACAGATTGTAATGACATTGGGTTGATGGTGTATGTCTACTTACATTTTCAACATAATTTATGCTAACAGTTTAAAAAAAAAGGATTTATGTTTCCTAGTCCTGTCAGATAATGTTTTGTATTTTTGTTTTTTGTTACCCTTGAAATAAATCCAGATGACTTGAGATGGGAGGTTTATTAAGAGCATGCAGAGCACACATTTCTAAAATTCGTCTTGTCTTGTCATTCTCCCCCCGAAAAGCTGATGTGATGTGTGGACAGAGCTGTCCTGTGATAAAGATAATGATGACATTTTAACACAGAGCTCTACAAGCCGATGCTACACACCATGGCAGCAATCTGTTAAACGTTGACCCGGGTGGGTCAAGCAGAACTACTACATCTACTGTGCCAAAATCTGTAAAAGTCCAGCAGTCTTATTTACGATTTCATTTATAATCATCAAGTGTGCCGTTACAGAGAGGGCGAGCAATCAATTTCACCGTTTAGAGCCGTAACGCGTCCACGGCGACATTAGGAGGAATTTATAAATCTAGAAGTCAGAGTAATTGTGGATGTGGAGCTTTTACAGGCGGCTGTAACCGAGCAGAGCAGTGCAAACAGCATGGAAAAGCGCGGCACATCCCGTCCGAACGAGGTCACTCTCTAAGAATCTCTCCCACTGTGCCGTTTCTCTCCCACACATGTGAAATCAATCCCAGCAGCTTTTATAAGCTTGCCCCATCAGATGGAGAACATATTGGCAGAAAATGTGAAGTTCTTTGAGAAGGAGAGCCGCAGCTTCACGTCTATATCAAATTCCGTATTTAGCCCTTATTTAATTGCTTGGCCGCATGTCAAAAAGAAGTTCTGAATGACCTTCTGAAAAACTTTAAAAGACGACGGATGAATCTTCATGCTCTTAGGCCACTGGAAGGTGTTTAATAAAACCCTGATACACCCTAAAGCTCTATTAATCACATCATCCCCTCTTCCATGTACTCACTTCTCAACTAAATGTGTGTTTGGGTGTGTGAGTGTGTGCGCGTGTGTGTGTGTGCGTGCATGTGTGTGCATACGCTGATAAGTGTGTGATAAGTTTGCATGCGTGCGTGCGTGTGTGTGTGTGTGTGTGTGTGTGCGCGCACAGTATTCACTGTAAATTTCTGTAATGTCTGTGGTGTTGTCACTGTACTGATTTGTGTGTCTTTTGGGTCTTTGGTGCTGATTCTCTTTGAGTATGGTTCTGAATCTCTTTGGGTCTTGATCTGAATCTCTTTTGTGCTGGTTCTGATTCTCTTTGGGTATCTGGTGCTGATTCTCTTTTGGTCTAGTGATGATGTCTTTGTGTCTATATTTGAATCTCTTTGGGTCTGGTTCTGATTCTTTTTTTCATCTGGGGCTAAAACACTTTGGGTCTGTATCTGAATATCTTTTGGTCTCTGGTGCTGATTCTCTTTGGGTCTTGTTCTGATTCCTTTTGGGTCTCTGGTGCTGATTCTCTTTGAGTCTGGATCCTAATCTATTTTGTGCTGGTTCTGATTCTCTTTGGTTCTCTGGTACTGATTCTTTTTTTCTGTATCTGGTGCTGATTCTCTTTTGGTCTGGTGATGACATCTTTGGGTCTGGATCTGAATCTCTTTGTGTCTGGTGCTGAATCTCTCTGGGTCTGTTTGTGAATCTCGTTAGGTCTGGTTCTGAATTTTTTGAAACAGCATTGCATGTCTGCTTGACATATTCAAAAACCTTGTAATATTTAAGTCCTGCAAATTTTTCTGCAGAAGTGTGTATGGTGATGTAAGATTAAGTGATTTCCAATTTTAACATCTGCATAGTAATTCTAGATGTGTTTGGATGCTTAAGTTTTATATTCACGTAAAACTCATATTCAAATGAGTTCAACAGATCAGATTAAACACTCCACAAATGCATAATAATCATAATAAAAAGATGCGGTGTGTTCTGCTGTTAAGCTGTGATCAATCTCGTGTTCTTCTGCAGAACTGAACTGAGTGGAAACATCAGATGTCGGTGAACACGAGTCCTTATTCATTCACTGATGATGTCACTGTTGATGTCAGACCTGCAGGAAAAGATAGATGAAACTTCCCGGATGATAGACTGTATTATCTCAACGTGAGATCTCTGATCGAAGATACTTTAAACCTGTGAATTTATCATAGATTTAAACTTGGGTCCAGCAAGTGATTTACAGCGGTTTCTCATTGTTTGACATCTATTTTATTTTGGAAAATGCTGTGACATGTTCCGGGTTAGGGTAGAGTGTTAGGGTAAAAGTTTGTGTACCTCAGATGTCACATTTTGGGGTGTTTTTGAAGGTAGGGGCAGGATGAGAGCAGAAGGGGGCTGCGTAACCACAGCAATTCGAGTGAACGTACCACCATCACGACTGACATCCTGTCTCACCGTAGACAACCACTCATTCAACATTGAGGAAAAAACGCTCTGCACTTCCACGTTCTCCTCTGCAGGTAAATATCAGATTCTCTCCAAAACTTCTGTTGTTTAATCGTCTTCAGACATCAGTCAATGAAATGAATCAATATCGTGTTTCAGGGCCTTTTGAAACGGTCGCGGTTCTCCGAGCACATGAGAGTTCTTGATCACTTCCTCTTGTTTAAAATCCCAAAACAGGGTTAGATATCAATAAAACATAACAGCCATCAGCAGATTCAACTGTGTGTGTGTGTGTGTGTGTGTGTGTGTGTGTCTGTCTGTCTGTCTGTGTGTGTGTGTGTGTGTGTGTGTGTGTGTGTGTGTGTGTGTGTGTGTGTGTGTGTGTGTGTGTGTGTGTGTGTGTGTGTGTGTGTGTGTGTGTGTGTGTGTGTGTGTGTGTGTGTGTGTGTGTGTGTGTGTGTGTGTGTGCCGTGTGTGTGTGTGTGTGTGTGTGTCTGTCTGTCTGTGTGTGTGTGTGTGTGTGTGTGTGTGTGTGTGTGTGTGTGTGTGTGTGTGTATGGTGTGTTTGTTTGCATGTTTGCGTGTGTGTGTGTGTGTGTGTATGTGTGTGTGTGTGTGTGTGTGCCGTGTGCCGTGTGTGTGTGTGCCGTGTGCCGTGTGCCGTGTGTGTGTCTGTCTGTCTGTCTGTCTGTCTGTCTGTCTGTCTGTCTGTCTGTCTGTGTGTGTGTGTGTGTGTGTGTGTGTGTGTGTGTGTGTGTGTGTGTGTGTGTGTGTGTGTGTGTGTGTGTGTGTGTCTGTGTGTGTGTGTGTGTGTGTGTGGTGTGTGTGTGTGTGTGTGTGTGTGTGTGTGTGTGTGTGTGTGTGTGTGTGTGTGTGTGTGTGTGTGTGTGTGTGTGTGTGTGTGTGTGTGTGTGTGTGTGTGTGTGAGATGTTATATTGAGTGTGTCCAGACACAGATATTTGCGCTCATGACAGACCAATTAGTAGGATTTACTGATCATGGGACAGCTGACACAACTTGACATGCTTTTAACATCTAAAATTACACTCTTCTACATAAACCTACTACTGATGAACTTTAGATTCTGTTAGATATTTATTTTCTTTGAATTCATGCATATACCTTGTGGTGTATGCTTCTGTGTGGGATAACTATCCTGGAGATATGTTTCCTGTTATTTATTTGTGTGATCACAACATACAGTAATAAAATAAAGTTTTCATCTTCATTCATGTTATGTACAGGGACTGGTGTTAGTTTAGAGTTTGATGAACACTGGGATGATTGGCAGCAGCTCATGTGAAGTCTCGGGTGTTGTTGTTCTCTTTATGACCGATGGACGGCGCACTTCACTTAAACTGCAGAACTAAAACTCAATCCAGCACAAAATAACATCCAGTTAATAATATAATAATAATAATAACCTTTGCTGAAATGTACTGGATTT
>CM065666.1:8004423-8041923 GCA_033220385.1 Triplophysa yarkandensis
CTGGAACTGGAGTTAATGACGGTTTATTTTATTTATTTATTTCATTAAAGAGAAATCATCTAATAAAGGCGCAATTATTTTCCCATGGTCTCTTGCAGAAGCGTCCGAGGGATGCGAGCAGACACGAATAGCGCATTGTGGCGATGTGGGGACATTTTTCATTAAGAAAGTTAATTTGGGACTTAAAGCTGCAATCAGAACAAATGATTGTTGCTGGAAACTATAGACTGTACACGCAAAGTGTGAGCTCTTCAAGCTTTGTATTCACCATTTACTAGTCAATTAATTTAGTTTAGATCATTAATTAACTTCAGTTTTGATTCTTATATTGATTTAAGTTGAAGTAACTTAAATAAGTCAAGATATACACACACATATATATACATATAAACATAATTTCAAATAACGAAGACTTGCAACCGTTCAGATGTTGAATCACTTCTTTTTTATTGTGTTAACATATTAACTTATATAGTTATAGTTAAAATGCAAATTAATGTTGAGATTTGTAGTATTTTGCAATCTCTTTTGAAAATCCACTTGTACACAATAAAACGCACACTGAAAATTTCCTTATTCTATTATTGAGGGAATATAAGTTAAAAACTAAAAGACACTGCATGCTTTAATTTGACACAAAAATAAGCAAACATGCATGTTTTCTTTGTAATAAAACTGGTCCTCATGTTGAACAGCAGACTGGAGATCAGTGGAAGGACGCTTGGTCCTCATAACACCTTCCCTTTGCTTCAGTTTAGTTCTTATATTGATTTAAGTTGGAGTTACTTAAAAAAGTCAAGCAATATAAATGCATATATACATATATATACATATATAACGAAGACTATCAACCTTTCAGATGTTGAAACACTTCACTTTTATTGTGTTAACATGCTACTGTATATGATTATGTATAGTTAACATGCAAATTTATATTCAGATTTATAGTATTTTGAAATGTTGCAATCTCTTTTAAAAATCCACTTGTATAATACACACTGAACATTTCCATATTCTAATATTGAGGGAATATAAGTTAAAACTAAAAGACACTGCATGCTTTAATTTGACACAAAAATAAGCACACATGCATATTTTCTTTGTAATAAAACTGGTCCTCATGTTGAACAGCAGACTGGAGATCAGTGGAAGGACGCTTGGTCCTCATAACACCTCCCCTTTGCTTCACCTGAGCCTCTTTTATGATCAATAACAATGAATGAGTCGATTTAGAGATATGATCATGAATCACGGGGGTCTCCATCTTCCTCCGGACAGTACTGCTTCTCCTGCACTCTTTCTGGGTTACCAGGGTGACGGAGGACCGCCGAGCTCCTCTAGTGATGACATTCATCATTCCCGGCGCGTTGTCTGCAGTTTGACAACTCCTGACATGTGTGACATATCTCACTTTACCTGCAGCAGACTAAAACATTACCTCCGGCAATCGAGGTGTCTATGATGTCCACTGTGCTTTCAGGGAGTAGGTCGTATAAAAGCCAACATAGTGGAGTCGACAGCACCCATTCACATCATTCCATGAGTCTATAAGTGCAGTCTTTTTCAATCTATCAATTGGAGGTATTTTAATTGATAACATTAATGCTGTATATTTGGCTTTATGAAAAATGTATTCATTATCAAATATGTATTGGATGTTAAAAAATAGTTTGTGTTGCATTGAATATCTGTTCGTTGCTGAACCTTATGATTTAAATACAATAAATAAATATTATTTCATATTTTATAATAAATCTTTCAGTAAATAAGTGTGTTTTTTTACAAGATGGGACACCAGTGCATAGAGTTTAAAAGACAAATGCTTTGCAAATGACAAATTTCAAGTGTTAGAATGCATTTTAATCTACTCAACAAGACTAACCAAAAAAGTTATAAAATTATACATTTTTATTTATAATAAAGTATAAGGAGTTAAGATATAAATATAAAAAGATTACACTTATATTACACCACTGATATATAATTAAAAGGTCAAACATAAATTATCAATCTTGTTGCATCTTAGAAGCTACAATAAAAAGCTTTACTAAATGTTGTAATGAACACTAAATAATTTACTGTTTAAATGTCTACAAAGTGTTTTTTTGTGTGTTAAAAGTTTAAAAGAAATTAAATATTTTTCATGATCTTTGAACTGCGCTTTAGTGGCTGCGCGCGTGTGTCGTCTGCGCATGCGCGGAGTGTCTGCTGCGCAATCCCGTGAGTGCATACAGGCTAACATTAGCTGCGCGTTTCTAATATTATAAACGTATTTATCGCACTTTTCTTCACTTTGCACTACTTCCGACGAAACAGACCATGGCAGATCCAAGAATACGACAAATAAAAATCAAAACCGGAGTGGTTAAACGGTAAGATTGAATATGAGCGCATTTTTATCCTGTGCTAAAGTCAGAAGCGAAGGCCGCGTACTCACCGGGCCACGTTTGAGCGTAAGCCGCAGATGTGTGCAATTATTCGGCGGAGGCTTTAAATTTAGTTCGGTGCTTTAAAAGGACCTATAGCATTTTTCCAACGTCACTGATATGAATGGAGTTAATGAACACGTCTAGCAACTTCTATGTTGTTCCAGAGCAATATAAATATGTAACTTATAAAAAATATATGAATAATGCAATGTTTATATATGTTGTTTATAAAGGTGTTTGTTTATACAGATTAAAGTGATATAACTTCTCATGTGATGATGTCATGTCATCATCAGGTCTCCTATATAGATCATTCATAGGATAAAACATATATTGTTTTAATTTATTATGGAGATAATTCATAAGATAAAACATATATTATCTTAATTTATTATGGAGATAATTCATAGGATAAAACATATATTATTTTCATGTATTATGGAGATAATTCATAGGATAAAACATATATTATTTTTATTTATTATGGATATAATTCATAGGATAAAACATATATTATTTTCATGTATTATGAATATAATTCACAGGATAAAACATATATTATTTTCATTTATTATGAAGATAATTCATAGGATAAAACATATATTATTTTAACATATTATGGAGATAATTCATAGGATAAAACGTATATTATTTTCATTTATTATGAAGATAATTCATAGGATAAAACATGTATTATGGAGATAATCCATAGGATAAAACATATATTATTTTCATGTATTATGGAGATAATTCATAGGATAAAACATATATTATTTTCAAGTATTATGGAGATAATCCATAGGATAAAACATATATTATTTTCATGTATTATGAAGATAATTCATAGGATTATTCATATGTTATTTTCATTTATGATGAAGATAATATATGTATTATGAAGATAATTCATAAAAAGTGAAATTAATATTATTACATTGTTTTTGTGGTGCATCACATGGTTTATTGTTAGGTTAATGTATTCAGTTGTTGTTTATCCATATACTGTAAGAATGAACACTTTTTTACATTAATATTTAACTTAAATGTAGGTTTAACCAATGCATTGTAAAATGACAGCAGCATGGTTGGCCAAAATCGCTAAATAAATGTAAGAGCCGTATAAAAGTTGGTCATTTGTGTTCTGCGGGTGTCTGTGTTTGTGGCTCATCCTCTTTGTACCCTTCCTTTCTCAGCTCTCCCCTCCAATCCCCACCAGACTGCTGTTTGCATTGATTGACCATATGAGGGTCTGATTGAGATGGGCCTGCTTGATAGGGCTGGTAATGGAAGTGAGGGAATGATTCTCAGTGGGGATGAGAACGAGAGAGGGTTAGGAAACAAGCCGCACACCGCGCCAACACAGGAGACAACATTGTAATGAGCCCCGCTAAGATAAGAACCAAATGTTCAACCTGTCAAAGCCGGCTGATGTTCACATGTGGGACCAATCTGATCTCGGTGTCTGAATTCATTTATGCCCAATATGCTTATTGCATTGGCACTTTAAGTGTCGACTGGTGTTCTTTTCCTTTTTTAAGGAATTATTCCTGCCATCAGGGGAAGGGATGGCAGAGACGTTGTTCATATCTCTCAGACAGATTTCCCGTCTGTTATTTCTCTTTATGTGGACGGTCTGGCCTCTGTATCGATTAGAGCTGTGCAAGTTGCTTGTTTTCTTTCAGATGAGTCTTTAGGTTGTATAGATTTGTCTCAGTGTTTCTCTCCCCATGAGCACAGGCCTGTGAGGTTCAGTCAGAATGAGGCTTCTCAGCTCCAGGTCAGATAATTGATTTTGTCCACCTTTGAACGCTGTATTGCTGAATTGCATTTCTTCATTTGTCAGGCCCATGTGGGGCCGGTTGATGGGCACATGGTTTACTCGTTTTGGCCCTGTTTGTATGTTTGCACTCTCTGTAAGTTAATTTTTTTATCTGCTCTCTGTCAGTGGGCCTTATTTGGGAAACGTCAGCAGAACGGATTGCTGTCTGAATTGTAAAATCTCAAATAGTTGGATTCGGTAAACCTGGTACATAAGCAGATTTATGAACGGTTGACACAGATTTGTTCTGCTCGAGTGATGTGATTCAATCCCAGTGTTTGTGGATTTTAGATTCACAGTCAGACAGCCCAGAAGAGACTGATGCAGTAGTGTTCTTACTCATGCTAAACAAACGTATGACTTCATACAGTATTTATTTAGTTATTATCCCAGTTCATTTTCAGCTAATGACATTTTTACTGTGTGGAAATGTAATTCAATGCTGAAAGTTGTGTATTATTCGTTTAAAAGAGCTATAGGCAGTTTCACCATAGAAGCACTTTAAAATAAATGAAACATGTCCGGTTCAGATGACCATACTACAAACGCATACTAGAAAATAGATAATGATAAAGATTTATGGAAAGTGAAGATTTATGGAAAATGCTGTCATCTAAAAATTAACATTTCTTTCATGAACTACTTTGATTTATTTCAAACCTGTATAAATTCATTTGATTGAACGCATGAAAGATATTTAGTTTTGCAATCGAGATTTTTGTGATACAATTAACTACAACTGAAGTGTTTTTCCTGGATATTTTGATTATTTTAAATACTTTTTAACATTTTAAATACTTGAGCTACAAATCTTTCAACCTCGGTTTTGTTTAAAAACTTAAACATACAGCCCTGACTGTGCTTTTAGACCTGAATTATTTATGTTTTCTCTCGAACCTGTGGTGCCACTATTTAATCAGTTTATGGCAGTTTATTCTTTTCTGTTCCATTATTGACAGCTGTCCTATCTAAAAGAGTTAGCGTTTCATTGGATTAGTTTTTGGACCTCGTGCATGGGGTTGTGAGTTCTATTAATGTCATCTTATTGTAAACTTCAAATCAAGAAGCTCTTAAACTGCTGGACTCTACGGTCTTGAAAGCCTCAAGAGGATCTCTGACCCACCCCATGAAGATCTCTGATGCCAAATATTGCTGTAGTGTTCAACACTGAAGTTTTCAACAGACTCTAGCCTTAATTGAGATGTGGATTTATGTAATTTCTGTAATTCAAAGACCTTCTCTCAAAGATTCAATAGCGTCAGTATACATGTTATCATCTCAGCCCTGGTTCTTCAACTGCACTGTTCTTTCTTCTTTTTTGGTTTGCCAATGTATTCCAACGCGTGTATTCGGGCCTAGCTCAGCGGATGCACTTAATAAAATGACAGACGTAATTTGCTTTTGTCACCAGGTCTCTCCACTGGCCCGGCGCCTCAAAAATACAGTATTAGAGGGGCGCGAATGTGTGTGTCGAGTCTAATTCTTTTCTCGATTTTCCAGCGAGATGCTTTTTCCATTAAGCTGAAGGAAGCGGTCCTGGCAGCCCCATTTACAGACGGCCAGCTCCGCCCTTGCTATAAGCTACATCCACATCACCCCGCAGAAACCAAAAATTAACATCAGCATGACACTTTTTCATTAGCCTGTCCCTCACTTTTATTAGAATTATGCTACATGCAATCTCTCCACCCCTGTCACCCCCCTCTGGATTCCATGCTTGTGTCTCCCTAGTTTAGTTCCACCCCTCCATACTCCCATGGACTTATGTTTTTGCGTGTGCATCTGAAAAAGCCTTACCTTGAGCATATGCTCAAAATTGCACGCGGATGCCGTGATTGAGGCCTGTTAAAACCAGCGTAATTGACATAAAATATGACAGAGCGCTGCAGTCGGAGAGGATTCTTGCGGCACGTGGGCCAAGCTGGCAGAACGTTTGATTAATGGAGAAGCGTCTGCTCTCGCCCCTCTCTCGCTCTCTGTCTAACACACACACATATGCGGTTGATTTTATGAAAAATGAATTCCACGACGCCATGTCGTCCCGACAAGCGAGCAGGCCACAGACGGAAAACGGCTATTAGCTAGAATCATTATCAATAGTGATATTTTCAAACTCCATTATGGCAATCAGGCCCCGAATTTATTCAATGCATTTAGTTCATTTGCCCATAATTGATAAATAATCAAAATTTATCAATGTACTCGCGCCCCGTTTTCACTAACAATCAAGCAAAAGTGGCCTATTTGCCACCTGATTTGGTCCAAATTAGGGACTAAATTGATGATCAATTAATCCTAGAAGGGCCAGTACAGTGTCTTTGGGAGTGTGTAAGAGAGAGAGGGAGACAGATGGAGTTAAAAGACAGATTAGCGTAGCGATCAGGAAGTAGCTGATGCAGCTTAGCGTTGTGGCTAACAAGCATGCGGTTTTCCTGAGATTGATAGTAGATACATCATCAGGGACAAGGAGCGTGGAGAGGAAGTTAGCAAATGCTGGGGAAATGTGTTTGCTGTGGGATATTTATTGTAGGGTTTTTAAGTTTTAATTTAGATTATTAAAATCTAAAAAATTTGGTCTTTTAGTCTAATGGTTACTCTTTGTTGGGTAGATTCAAATGCATTCTATTGCTAACTCTTGAAATTTGTCATTTGGAAAGCATTTGAATTGTCTTTTAAACTCTATGCATTGGCGTCCAAGACATAACAATTTGTCAATCTTGTAGAAAAACACACTTATTTAGTGAACGGTTTATTATAAAAAATTTAATAATATTTATTTATTGTATTTAAATCATCAGGTTCAGCAACTGGATATTTAATACAACACTACAAAAAGAAATGTGACATCCAATACATTATATTTTTGCCTAGCAGGATTTTAATGTCGAATTGGGCCAATTGTCACCAACACTATCTAAAAAATTGTTCAATACCTAAAACAAATATCAGATTGTAGCATCTATAGATATATCAAAAATAGGATTTCCCCCCAAAAAATGTAAATTTTTTACAGGTGGTAATTCCAAGAAATCCGTGTTATATATCCAACTAAATTTCCTGACAGTTATCTGATGTGTTTATAATGTCAATCAAACTGTGTGTCAAAGTCAAATACAACTGTAAACAACTAATATTTGTCATTCAAAACAATTTAGTAAATTATACTAGATAAACTGCTGTACGTTTATGTATTCTTCCAAGATCTTTAGTTTAACTTTACCACATGAAACCACATTCATCATAAGACAAAAAATAATTGGTACCCAACTCATCTATGTCCTTTTTCTTTCAGTTTGGCCAAAGAGGAGGTGCTTTACATAAAGGAGGCGAAGCAGCAGGAGGAGAAGATTGAACGACTGAAGGCAGAGGCTGGAGACGAGTATGTAATTAAAAAACAGGTGAGAAAAATATCCAAGGCTCTTATCGAAAACAACAGATGCCCTGTTGGCTTTGTAAACCCTGATGGGACTTACTCTCTTAACTCACTGTAAGTACCTCATTCAGGGTCCAGAACAGAAGAAATCATTAGACATTCCCCAAACTCTGATTTCAGTCACCCACAGCATTATCCATAAATTGGGTTTGACCAAGTCCAAAAATTAATAAAAATTGGTGTATTGACAAAAATTCCCGGCCAGATTTTATTTATGCCCCAGCTGTTTGTGTGGCAAGTTAAGCAAATGAATGTCATCTTTGTTAATGCTACAAAATGTATTATGTTCATTTTAGGCATTGTGTTTAAGGACATTCTTTGGTTTTAAATTTAGTAAATATATTATTTGTGAACACTGGTTGGCTCGTACATGCTCCCTGTTTTGCCCTTTAACAGTAGCTTTGTTAATGGAGAGGGATACGTGGCTGATTCGCTGTGGCAGTGCTGTGGGTGAAATCAGGCTGAGAGTTTTAATGAGTTTTAATGTGCTGATGCAAAATTAATGACGTTATGTAACTTTGGAGGATTTTTGTAATTAACAACACATGCTTCTAATTTAGAGGATCTCAAGAAGTAGTGGCCCATGTTCTCTCTCTCTTTCTTTCTCTTTATGAAGTGTAGGTGTATATGTACAGCTCTGTTTAAATGCAAGCGCTCAATATTCACTCAACAAGGGAACCGACTTAAGAGAGTTTCCTTCAAATGCTTAATGAGATTACACACACAAACAGAAATTCCTATATTCTCAGAGGGTGTTTGTGTTTTCGCTAATGCAAAGTTTGAGTGCTTTGGTTTATTTTTAAGGTAAAGACCTTCTTTTGTGTGTGTTAAACAGATTGAAGTGTTGCAGGAAGCAAGAATGATGGTTCCAGACTGTCACCGGCGCTTAGCTATGGCTCATGCTGACCTGCAGCAACTGTTGGTGAGAATATTACACACACACACATTATTTTAGATATGACCTACTGAACTACTACAGAAATTTGGCATCACATTTATTACAAACATACAATCAGACTTAGTATCGGATTGTAAAATCTGCATGCTGAAAAATATTCAAGTTGAGTTTAATCACAAGCCTAGCCATACAGAATGACAGTATCTACCTTAAGACACAAAGACATGATGTTTCTTTGTAAGCTGGCGGTCTGTATTTAAGAGACTAGAAAAATATAGAGCATTCGATTCGCCAACTTACGATTCGGTAATTATGGCTGAATAACAGAGGTCATGTTCAGAAAACATTGAATAAATGTGATCATGCAGGTCCAACAGTCCTCCTTCTGATAGTTTGTGTGTAGATAATATATTATACAGTTAGTCGTTTTTACAACACACACATGCACACAATGTATTGCACTCATTCCAGTCCATTAGTAACGTTGTCACGGCAATGGCCTCCATAGAAACCGTCGTCGATCGATTAGCATTGATACGACCTACTTCACTCACTGCCTTCATTTTCACACTGTGTTAAGTGTTTGTTTGTCTGTGCTGGTTGTGTGTGTGCGCGATATCTGACAGGTTCACTGAGTGAATTAGCTGTATGGTGATGGAGTTAGTACCTCTGTGTGTCCCGGGATTCATATTAATTTCTAAATGGACGTACTGTCCGATTTTTTTCAAATTTGTACAGAGGTTATTGCCTTGTGCGTGTGTAAAATAATCTGTTATTTTATTATTGATATAATATTATTATAATTATACAATTGATGGTGTTGAATGAGATTCATAATTTATTTCATTTCTAACAAATTAAGATTTTGTGTATTTGTCAAAAGTCAGATGTAGTGTCTTAAATGTTTTCAAAAGCTCTTAGCCCAAGTTGAGCTAGTCCACCCGATGACTTAGACTTTTATTTTTTTCAGGAAACAGAAGAGGAATTGGCTGAAGCAGAAGAATACAAGGAGGCCAGAACTATTTTAGATTCAGTCAAGCTAGAAGGGTGATGTCCAGACATATATACACACACATCTCAAGTGTCCATTCCATTTGTTCTCACTTGTTTAGTGTTTAAGCAGTAAGACCATGCGTTTACTGTTGCCCTCTGATCTGTGTTTTCATTTTTGTATTAATTCATAAATTAATAATGAACCACTTTCTCTTTGGCCTTACGTGTTAAAATTTACAGCCATGAAATAAAGTTTCTTTTTACTATCGCAAACCTTCCTCATTATTGACACATGTCCATATTGTTAGTATTCAATATTTGTTTTTATAATCAGATATTGATTTTTGCATTGGATACTTAATCTCCAGTCTATTATGGTATTGATTATTAGATGGATAGATCGATTACAGAGGATCTTCTGCTGCAAACACAGAATTAAAGAATGATCCTTGGTTATATCCGGGTTCATTTGTTTGTTTTGGCTACATTCGAATGTTTAGAAAATCTATTACAGAACAAAGTGGTGTAAATAATCATGTCGGTCGAAATAAAATATTTTGCCTTTTTGTAACAACAAGAATATGAAATTGGACGTCTCTCATATATGAGCAGGTTTGGCTTTGCTGCATGCTGAGAGAGAAAGGGAATGAAATGAAGAATAAGAGAGAAGGAATAATATAGATGATGACCATGTTTCCAACTCTTCTTAAAAGACAGTGACCTCCGCTGGCCAAACTCACTCATGCAAGCAGAAGGTAGGACTGATGTTGTGCTCTCTGCTCATGCTTATTTGCTTGAGTGCTTTGCAGTTTAATCTCATATTGTGTAAGGCAACAAAATGCATGATGCAGATTCTTAAAGAGTCTTAAAAAAGAGTGAAGGATTTTTTAAAACTCTACTAACTCCCCTAGTAGAGCTTGAGTAGATGTTTCCTAAAGTCTTCATATACAGTCATATACATCTGTTTTAATAGTTAATATCAATTTTTTTAAATGCACAATTCTGAAATGATGCATTTGACTATAAGGATTTTAATGTAATCTATGAAAAAAATTACACCTATATCCCTAAAAGCACTCCAAAATATATGAATGTTAAAATTATTGTTTGTCTTTTGAAAGCCATATTGCTGTTATTTAAAAAAAAAAAGACTAGTTAGGTTCACACTAATAAATACACTTTAAATAACTAAACACATAAACTGACACAACATTCATTTTAAAATTCTCTAAACAAAGTTTGCATGTTGATGTTATATTTTAGTATTGTTAATAGAAATGCACTTGCTTTAATACTAGATGTAATTAGATCAAACGTGTTTTTAAATGATCCGTATTGAATAAATTATTTAAATATTTGTAGTCATTACAAAAATAAATTATTGAATGACTTCATGTCAAGTTCATGATCGAATCCCATTTTTCCTCCAGACCCATCAACCTGCTCCGGGCTTTTCTGCGGCTCATCCCGTTGAAGTTTTAGAGTCGTGTGATAAGAAACAGATGAATTCGGGTTCCA
Organism: Triplophysa yarkandensis; assembly: GCA_033220385.1. Lineage (NCBI taxonomy): Eukaryota > Metazoa > Chordata > Actinopteri > Cypriniformes > Nemacheilidae > Triplophysa > Triplophysa yarkandensis. The sequence goes on from CM065666.1 coordinate 8,015,514, forward strand.
TTCGGCTCGGTCTTCATTCTACACATTTCGATAATTATCGGGTTCACCCCGAAGCCTCATTATAACGTTAATGAGGCGCCGCCACTCCGTGACACCCAACCGCTCCATCTCGTTAAGGAAATCGCTCTTCAATGCTGATTATTTTATTTGGAGCCATAATTATATTTCTTTCGGATAAATCACGGTCTAATCGAGTCCGTTCGGAGGGCAGCGCCTCTAATTGGTGCATGAGATGCGGCGGTGGACGCGCGCCCGACCCGCTCGGGCGACCGATGGAACCGAGCGCCTGATAGATGAGGGATGGGGGGTAGTTCTCCATCCATTCTTCACCACCAGCCCCTTTACAGCTAAAACACAACTACTTATTACCTTTAATCCCCCCGACTGTCACCGTATCACCTGCACGAAACACGAATCTAATTTGTTAAACTGGCATTTCTGCAGATGGATGATCGATTTTCTCTTTAGAAATCTCTAATTGAGTGAATATATATGGCCCTGGATCACATTCTGCTGTGTGTGTGCATGCTTGTGAGGTCAAAATACTCAAAAATGATGACAAATACTCCTTCTATTGTTACTATTGTTGGTGGTGAGGATTGGGATTAGTTTGCCAGTCTGAAGCATCACTCGAGATTATTTAAATCATTTTAATCTACACTGATGGAATTGCTCACACATGTTGATCTATGCAGAAGAAATTATTTAAACATTAAGAAGCTATAATAGTTGTTAACTAGCAATGGAATTTCCCATTAGTATGATTGTAAATGTAAATAAATTGTATTCTGTAATGTCCATTTACATTTAAAAGAAGAATTACAGGAGAACTTTATTTGGGTGAATATTCTTACAATTAAATAAAATATTTTATACGTTATTTACATGATTTTGATTTCTCCCACACTTATTAAATAGCTCAAATAGACTCGTGGTTGAGTTTATGTTAAGGAAAAGAATGCCCACACTCTTTAACTTTAGTGGACCGTGTGGGACCCATACCGTGTTGGATGTGAAGGCCATGAGATGGTGACAGGTTGGGAAAATCTCTAAGCAATGGAGAGTGAGGGAGGAGAATCCACTCGCGTTCAGAATTACATTTGTTTTTCTTGTGATTTTATTAAAAGTCACTCCTCATCTCCAGAGTGCGTGAAAATGTCTACTTTCCACTCAGATGCGCCGCATTAACTTGCAGGGCGCAAGTTTGTTTGTTTGTCTATTTTTATTTATATGCAGTGTAAGATTGATGCGAGCTTGTTATCGCTGTGTAGAGAGAGAGAGAGAGAGAGAGAGAGAGAGAGAGAGAGAGAGAGAGAGAAGCATTTCTCTTTCTCTCCCTCCCTCCCTTTGCATACATTAAATACCACTTATATGATTAAAACTCCTTTATAGGACAATTGTAAGATATTTTTTGGCATGTTTTGTACATTTTATAAAAAATATGTTTTAAGCACTAAGCTTTTGATTTGGTGCAAAATGAATTTAAAAAAGTCAGTGATTACACTCATTCCCATTTGGCGTATTTTAAGCTGTAGCTTTATTGTGTGTTTGTTCATGTTATTGTCTTATTTGCAGACGTATTGAAATGCTTGTGACTTATATTAAGTAGTTCGTAATGTAACTGGTTTCTCATTTATTTATTTATAAGAGTTATTTTATATGAAGTCCCTGCAAAGCACATGACATTAACTATAATTGAACTAGTTTATGAACTAGTTTTTCTGTTTAGTAGGGTGGTCTTTATAGTTCATTCTTGATCCTGATGTGATCATCACTTTTTCCTGCTCAGAAAAAATGTAATTACTATTGAGGTCAAGAAACTGTTATGTATCCCCCTCAAACACATGTAATAAACCGCTTCGTGTTTCACAAATAAAGCTTGAAATCCCCTCGCTGGGTGTTGGTGTACAGAAATTCAATCTGTACATTTTATGCGAGGTAAACAGACGAAATGAATTGCATTAGAGCAAGCCAATGTGTTTTCAAGCAGACAGGTTTGCTCTCAAACTTATTTATTAGGAAAACAACCACATGATCCGATGAGCTGCCAGACAACACCAAACGAGAAGATGATGTAAGACTTTTAATTGATGGTGAGAGCTTTTCTTTATATTTGATCAAGTAGGAGCATCTCTGCAGGGCAGCCCTTCATTCATGTCCTCTGAAAGCGTCGTTACGCGTCTGTCGCACTTTTAGCCCGTTAAATATGACCGTGTGCCTCCTGAAGAGTGATTCACTTCTGTTTGTTCAGCTATTAAAGGATCGAGCTATTGAAAAGTCGTAAAATGAAGCGCACTATCAATCACGCACTAACTGTGCTTCAGAGTCACCAGTTATGAGCAAACAATGTCATGATTTTAACTGATCTTTATTGTTTGGAGTCGCCATAACGCACGGTTACGCATCCGCTCTTGCCATTTTTCCAACTATCACCTGCCAGTAGATACAAGTAAAAACAGAATATTCCCGTTTGTTTCTATAAATAATAAACATCTGGAATGAAAGCACGGTGTCCAATTTATAACCGAAAAATCCCATACATAGGAGAGTCTATTTCCTAGCCAAAAATAAAGTGCACAAACCCGAGATCTTCCATTACGCGCCCGGTGCTCCGTTCGCCTTCTCTGACATTTCGGATATCAAAACGCATCGGAAGAACAATTGTCTCCAAATTGAATCCACATTCTCTTGCCATCCTCATTTTCGGCAAGCCGTATACATTTCCCCGGCGAGTCAGGAGTCTGACCTGGCGTCTGGAGGAGAGCGTTCTCCCTCTTATTATGGGGCTGGAACGCACACAAAAAAAAGAGTAAAAAATGCGCAAGTTTTTCGCTCGGACGCGTCCTTTGTGCGCACTGAAAGGACACCATTCACTCTTGCGAATAAAGGAGTTCTTTAAACCGTCCTGCTGACATCTGGCCCGAGTCTGTTTGGGCTGGTTGTTTTATAATTTTATCGACTGCGTTCGTGACAAAACCTTCCGTGTTAATTGGTTTAAATGCCGGTGTTCTTTGCATGAAATAAATCAGCTTAATCTGGGGCAATTGGATGAAAAATCAATGCAACGAATAGAATTTGTCAGCATTTAACGTGTAAATGTGTCAATTTTGGCGAGTTTGTTCTCACTCCCCTTGTGCGTCCCGTGTATGCGCGCATCCGCCGCGCCGAAGCGCATTTCTGGTCCCCACTTTCCACCGAATTATGCACTTAATTTGCTCACATATCATTTACTCCATGTTCCTCCCGCCGTGACAGTCTGGACTAAACACTACTAAATCAGCCCTAATTTATACTGATCCTGCTAATAATCGTAATAAAAAGCTTATAGATTTGGCACTAATTACATAAAAGCCTAATGATGTTGAAAATGACTCTGGTTTGAGATATATGGCTGATCTAAACTTTGTTGTTGGCAGCCCCGGGATACCAGGAACATTAGAAGGGGTTCACTTCGTCGCTAAAAGGCGAGGCTTGAACATGGCACGACACGAGGGCCAGAACTTGGAAACGTGAAATTATCCGCGGTTATCACTAACGATTATATGACAAAAGTGGAAAATCTCCAAGCTGTTAGTGCGTTGCAAAGGGGAAACTTTATAATTGAAGACACGATTGGGTCATTTGGAAGGTTTTTTTAGCCATTAAGCTCGTGCGTAATGAGATACTAGTAAAAATAATAATAATTGGTTTAATCGCCAAATCTCACTCACTCAGAGAAGCCATCACCAAACCATATGGCTCTGATAAGGATGACATGTTTATATAACAATAGCTTAATTCATTCTTTCTACCAAATAATCAGAGACCCTACAATGATTCGGGGAGCACGCTCAATTAAACCAATTCCGAGGGAGTTTCTCAAAGAGCTTTTCAACTGGTATTAAATCAGGTCATTTTAAAGGTTATAATTTGGGGGCCGGGATCAAAAAACGAGGATGAACTTGGGAGGCAGAAAGCTGGCACCGTCGAATGCTTGGAATGTGACGATGCGCGCATCTGACATCTCCAGGCTTCAACGCTGATTGGCTCTCATTTGAAGGAGCTCATGGGTTCATTCAACTATTAAGCGCCTCCCCGTTCCTCTAAAGGACATTATAATGCAAGGAACCTCCTTTTTAACCACAAACCGAATTTGCTTTCATTTAGGCCATATATATTTTTTAAATAGTTTAAAGTCGTAGAGATTTTTTTGGAAAAGCATTTCGCCCTGGAGCGGTGCGCGATGCTTTCGCACGCCGACCTGCTGGATGCTCGCCTCGGTGAGTTATCAACGCCAAACTCCGGTCTGCAACTCTACTGTAAGCTGGAGTACTCTTCTCATCTAAATCAAGCAGGGAAAATTGACAATTTGTCTCTTATTTTATCTTAATTCGATTTAAGCGAACTAATTCGTTGGAAAAGTAATCATTATTATTATATTACGCAGTAATTTGATTTAGGTGTTTTCCAGGATATTGAGAGGAATTAAATGGAATTTAAAGATGATGTTCTGTTTTCTGCATTGCTGTTTTGAGAATGCCATTTTTATCTGTAACACCTCTCAATGCTGAGCCATAATGCATTTCTATTGTGTATGTGTAAAATATGAATTATTTAAAAGTAATGCCTGTGCTTTTTTATTCTGTGCTAACACTTTTCTATTTCGCAGCAATGGTTGTTGTTTGAACCCCACTTAGTTTTACCGAATCTCTGTTTTAGGGATGAAGGATGCGGCGGCCGAGCTTTTGGGTCACAGGGAGGCATTAAAGTGCCGGCTGGGCGGCGGTGGCGCTGACCCGGGCCACCCCGGAGAACTTGCCCCGGGCTCCGATTCCGTGGAAGGGACCACCCTTCTCCCCGGAGACGATATCAACAATGCTGGGTCCAATCCGCAGGGCGTAGCGGTGAACAGTAAGGAACAAGAGAAGCAACAGCAGCAGCAACAGAATCCGAGTCAGTCTGGCGGGCAGCAGACACAAAAGCAGAAACGCCACCGGACTCGGTTCACTCCGGCCCAGCTAAACGAGTTGGAACGCAGCTTCGCCAAAACCCACTATCCGGACATCTTCATGCGGGAAGAACTCGCCCTCCGGATCGGTCTGACGGAATCACGAGTGCAGGTCAGTCATGTGGGAGATGTGATTTAAGATTTCATGTTAAATCTTTATTTATGGGCTGGACGTTTGGATGTAGAATAAAAATGAGGGCATTGTTACTCTAGGGTGAGTAAAGAGTAGAAAACATCCACGAGTGGCATTTTGAGGTTTATTTATTACAAATGTCACGTTACAAAATTCTTTTCAGCTGAGAATTTAATTATAATTTAGATTTAATTACGAGGTTAAAAATGTAGAGAATTCAATAGGGTATTAAGGTATATAATGCACGCAAAGGCAGATTTATTATGACATAATTCCAATCGAAATTTTGTAATACTTCTTAAATTGATCACACACACGACAACTGTAGTATGACCTTTCAATAAGATATAATCTATGATAAAAAATAAAAATACAAAAAATAATCACATCGAACAAATATGTTATTGAAAAAAATTTGTAGAAATAAAGATTTAGCTCTAATATTTGCGCGCACGTTCTTGATTCAGATAAAACAATTAAAATAAATCAAATGAATGTGAATATTAAATCTATATAAAAGACCATGATAGTTCTTTTATTTTTATATTTAATCAGTCCTTTATAATATTTCACATTTCGTTTTGTTTTAAATATAGGCAAGTGCACATCGTAAATTATTGATTGTTAACTAATTTGATTTGTCCAATTATCATACATTATATATCCCGATAGATGTAAAAGTCGCATAACATACCAGAACAATTATAAACTTTTTTGTGTTGTTTTATTTGCATTTCAAGTTCAATTTATATTTACTTTCACGTTAGGTTTCTAAATTCGACCAATTGAAAACATAGTGCGAATCTCATGATTATTTTATTGCTTGGCTCATCTTCATTTTCCAGCATCATTATTGTTATCTCAGCCATTGGAGCAGACAGAAATCTTAATCACTTTTTTATCATTATGTCTCGTGTTGCTCCTGTGATTGGTGGTCAGCAGGAAACGCGCGGCGCGTTAAATGAACCCGTGAGATAAATGTGGTGCGCAACCGCATTCCGGCGCGCGCTCTCTCTCTCTTCTTTAACCTCTGATGTATAGCAGCTCATTATATATGTATAGCTTTTTCGAGTTGATAGTGCAATAAAACCAAGACCATTATTATCAACCAATTTCAGCATTATTTATAACTTAACAGGCGTATTAAACTGGATGCGCAAGGCAAGCTTATGAGTAAAATAATAACCATTGTAATTAGCAGGCCTGTCTGAGCACGGATGCACACTCAGTCTGAACTCTTTTATTTACATAAAAACGAAATTAACGAAATGAGGACCGTGCAGTGATTCGCTTTACGAAAGAACTCGTTGCGCATTTTCTTGAGGCTGAATGTTTTCCTGTAAAATAGGTCTGTCAGGGTGCACATCTTAATAGGAAGGAACTCTCTGTCTTTTTTAATAGTATGAGAAATTGCATTTTCCTTTATCCTCTGAAGTGTAATGCATTTGAGGTCGGATTTCACGGATGGCTGCGTGGACTGGGATTCGGGGATCTAATATCAAGCCCTCCACATTTTTTCGCCCAAATCTGCTCGTTAATCATTTTGATCTGGACTGAGGTCTCTATAAACCCGTAGGACCCCCGGAAATAAACACCCCGCGCCCCATTTACCCTACAGGGAAGCCTTTTTATGCCCTGGTGTTGTAAAGTCGAGGACGTGATAATGGATGGTCTAAATATTATGATTCCAGCGCATTTATGGGCTCGTTTGTAAGGGGTTGGAGTTTATCAGCTAGCCGAGGAAATCTTTATCAAAATGGAAAAACAAAATCTGAGTTTATTTCCTTTGGATGTACCCAGTGGAGCACACAAACGGTTTCCAAATCATTTACGCAAAATCTCTAGAAATATTTTGCGGTATTTAACGCATTTTTTTAAACAATGATTTTGTATTTTGCGACGCAAACCAATGTAAACATAATGATGCCACATTAATCATGAATAACTGCATAAATGATTATCATCAATAATTGCATAAAAATCCCATCTTTGAGATTGAATTGATTCACTTGTCTCTTCTGCGTCTCCGCAGGTCTGGTTCCAGAACAGACGCGCAAAGTGGAAGAAGCGCAAGAAGACCACCAACGTGTTCCGCGCACCGGGCACACTGCTGCCCACCCACCACGGCCTCCCGCAGTTCCCCTCCGCCGCGGCGGCCGCAGCAGCAATGGGCGACAGTTTGTGCTCCTTCCATGCCAATGATACCCGCTGGGCAGCGGCTGGAATGCCAGGAGTCTCCCAGCTGCAGTTACCGCCCGCCCTAGGCCGACAACAAGCCATGGCACAGTCTCTCTCCCAGTGCAGCCTGGGCGCCGGACCGCCTCCCAACTCCATGAGCCTGTCCAACATGTCCTCCAATGGTTCCGGGCTTCAGTCCCACCTCTACCAACCCACCTTCCCCGGTATGGTGCCCGCCTCGCTGTCCGGCCCAACCAATGTGACCGGCTCTCCCCAGCTTTGTAGCTCCCCGGACACTGACGTCTGGAGAGGGACGAGCATCGCGTCCCTGCGCCGCAAAGCGCTCGAGCATACAGTTTCCATGAGTTTCACCTAATACTTTGATGTGCTGTTCTTCTCCTGTTCCTCGTCCACTCATCATTTCTGATTCAATGAGCCAGGGAAGCACAGGGAAGTCCACAAGGATAAGACCAGTCTCTAGAAAACCAGTTCAAGATCCGTGCGCACCCGGTGGAATTACATTCTGAATAGAGGCTGAAAAAACGCCATCCTTTAGCAAACGTGAATGTATTTTATTTATTTTATTTATTTTGAATAGGGCATATTTATTCTGTCATTTATTTATCTTAAGGGGTTTCTATTCGCCATTTCAAACCTGCTGGACCGAACTGGTTTTGCGGTGCGTTCACACCCGTTTGGAAGTTCTGGAAGATTCTGGAAGTGATGTTTTATCTCTCTCTCGTTTTAGTATTATTCTTCTTATTAATATGGAAAAAATCCGTTCACACTTTCGGACTGTGCTATGACAGATGTTGGAGAAAAGAAAGGAAAATATCTCAAAAGAATTAAGAAACCTGACTGCATGTTCCGACAAAGGTCAACAACGACGGGGAAATATCATTTAAAAGTAAAGTATGACTTTGTTATATGCTGTTACATAGGATGTTTTGTGTAGATAAAGCATTCTTAACTTGTTCTCATTCGGTCAGTTTGTGATATGTTCTGAGTTACTGTATGTGCTTATACCAATATAAATTTCTTAAATGTTTGATCTTCTTAACGGATGTTTTGTTTGCTGAACATGTTTATAACGATTGAATGTAAATTAACGAATAAAATCATTTTCAATATGTCATTATGGACATCTCGTGCCTTGTTCTTGGAGAGATGGTGTGTGTGGTTTGATTCTTATAGTGATGCTTTTAGTTGCTGGGATCATCTCTTGTTTTCTTATATTGAAGTTTTTATTTTTTGGCTATATGCATAAGTTTAAATACAAATCGTATGGTTAAAATGTGGTTATTATATTGAGACAATTGTGGTTCTATAAATATCTAGTCATATAGTTGTTAAACTTTACAACTCTAATAACAGTAAAATGATAGCATAAACTTAAATTCGGCATGATTAATTTATGGTCAGTGAAACCTTTTTTTCATATTTCCATATTGTAATTTATATGAACTGCTGCTTTAATAAGTATAGGCCTATATAACATACGCAGTAGGGTTGACATTTACTCCTTCTCTCTGATTGGCTTTGGGACTCTTGGCATTATGACCTCATAGATGAGAGATTAGGACTCAGCCAAATACAATATCAAGAGAGTGCCATCACTGTCTTCCAGACCAATGCAATAACACCCCAATTATTTATACAATGTAATGACCGATGTACAAATATTCCTTAATGAATACGCAATTAATTCATTCATAAAGCACGAAAATACACAAATTAGGCCATTGGCTGCCATAATGGAGTCTAAAATTATTAACTTTATACACATTTCTAAACTCATCAAATAAACTTAATATTTAATGATAGATTACACCAAAGAGTGATAAAGTTATTTTGTGGTAAATGTTTGTGTCCTAGCTGTCACACAATTATTATTTTTTAAAAACAATTATTTTTATTGTTATTTAATAATTAATATAATGATGGTCTTGAATCTTACAGAAAATAGATTTTATTTCTGGAACGCTGCATATTTTATTTGGACATGATGAAAGATTCCCAAAATGAACTTTAGAGTCAGGAATCTGTCATAAATTAAACTAAACTGTTTTGTTTTATTAAATTATAATATTGTTTATTAATTATAAGTAGTTAAAAACTATTTAAATGTTTTAGATTTGAATTAATAGTTAATTATGGATTATAATATTAACCATGAGCATCCATTGTGATTTAAATATTGTTGAAATAAAGTGAGAAGTGTTTGTGCTTGTATATAAAAGAGAGATCATGTGATACGTGCAAACAGATGCGAGATGATATTACATAAATATTATAATTTGTCTCAGTATCTGCGGGTTAATTAGTTTGTGGAAATGCGAAGGCCGTTCCTCGTTAGCTAATTTGTCACGCGCTGACGAGAGAGGAGAACGCTGACCCGCCCCACAATGCATTGCGGCGCTGAGCGGAGAATGTGGCGGGCAGGCCGCGTGCTTACCTCCAATTCATCTCGTGCAAATAAATGAAATCAGTCAATAAAGCATCCGAGGGTGAATATAGCTCTCTCTGTCTGCGTTATGAATGAGAACTCATTAATTTTAGAGGCCTTGTGTGTGTGTGTGTGTGTGTGTGTGTGTGTGTGTGTGTGTGTGTGTGTGTGTGTCTGTGTCTGTGTGTGTGTGTGTGTGTGTGTGTGTGTGTGTGTGTGTGTGTGTGTGTGTGTGTGTGTGTGTGTGTGTGTGTGTGTGTGTGTGTGTGTGTGTGTGTGTGTGTGTGTGTGTGTGTGTGTGTGTGTGTGTGTGTGTGTGTGTGTGTGTGTGTGTGTGTGTGTGTGTGTGTGTGTGTGTGTGTGTGTGTGTGTGTGTGTGTGTGTGTGTGTGTGTGTGTGTGTGTGTGTGTGTGTGTGTGTGTGTGTGTGTGTGTGTGTGTGTGTGTGTGTGTGTGTGTGTGTGTGTGTGTGTGTGTGTGTGTGTGTGTGTGTGTGTGTGTGTGTGTGTGTGTGTGTGTGTGTGTGTGTGTGTGTGTGTGTGTGTGTGTGTGTGTGTGTGTGTGTGTGTGTGTGTGTGTGTGTGTGTGTGTGTGTGTGTGTGTGTGTGTGTGTGTGTGTGTGTGTGTGTGTGTGTGTGTGTGTGTGTGTGTGTGTGTGTGTGTGTGTGTGTGTGTGTGTGTGTGTGTGTGTGTGTGTGTGTGTGTGTGTGTGTGTGTGTGTGTGTGTGTGTGTGTGTGTGTGTGTGTGTGTGTGTGTGTGTGTGTGTGTGTGTGTGTGTGTGTGTGTGTGTGTGTGTGTGTGTGTGTGTGTGTGTGTGTGTGTGTGTGTGTGTGTGTGTGTGTGTGTGTGTGTGTGTGTGTGTGTGTGTGTGTGTGTGTGTGTGTGTGTGTGTGTGTGTGTGTGTGTGTGTGTGTGTGTGTGTGTGTGTGTGTGTGTGTGTGTGTGTGTGTGTGTGTGTGTGTGTGTGTGTGTGTGTGTGTGTGTGTGTGTGTGTGTGTGTGTGTGTGTGTGTGTGTGTGTGTGTGTGTGTGTGTGAGAGAGATAGAGAGAGAACGAGAGAGAGAGAGATAGAGAGAGAGAGAGAGATAAAGAGAGAGAGAGATAAAGAGAGAGAGAGATAAAGAGAGAGAGAGATAAAGAGAGAGAGAGAGAGAGAGAGAAATGAAAGATAAATAGAGAGAGAGAGAGAGAGAGAGAGAAATGAAAGATAAATAGAGAGAGAGAGAGAGAGAGAGAGAAATGAAAGATAAATAGAGAGAGAGAGAGAGAGAGAGAGAGAGAGAAGAGAAAGATAAATAGAGAGAGAGATAAAGATAGAGAGAGAACAAGAGAGAGAGACTTAAGGCATGCAAAGTTGAGTTAGAAAAAAATTAAAAGAGAGAGAGAGAGATAGATAGAAAGAAAGATAGGCAGATAGATAGGCAGGCAGATAGGCAGAGAGAGAGAGAGAGAGAGAGAGAGAGAGAGATAGATAGATAGATAGATAGATAGGCAGACAGACAGAGAGAGAGAGAGTATATAGAGTAAATAGCTAACTTTTACATCCCTATATATTAAAACTTTTATCTTACATTTAAAAATATGCAATAATTCGGTTGCAAAACGATTTTATTGTTACGTTAGTTCTGTTTCTAAGTGTGTGAGACCTCTCACTAGATGACATCACATGTTTGGCACATTGGGTCATCATTTAATCTCCCTTTTGTCATTACGAACCTGATTAACATTCTTCCTTCTGCAGGACACAAAAAACAGAAATTGTGAAAATCTCTTTGCAAATGTGTAAATTGGTAAAAGGCACCGGATTTATTTAGATTGTATGAAGATGAAACCAGTTCAAGTGAGTGGGTACCTGTTCAAAATATCTTCTTCGTGTTCGAGAGAGAGAGAGAGAGAGATAGAGAGAGAGAGATTACAACCGTTTGTTCTAAGGGAAATTTTATGAGAATAATTCTACAGTGTAAAAAGAAAATAATTTTTTTAACATTAGTTATGTTTAAAAGTTTATGAGAGCTCTCACAGGATGACATCACTCATGTTGCTAAGTTTTGTGTCATTTCAAATTGTCAAAATATTTCTTCCCAGATTCATCACCGTTGTTTGGACACAAAAAAAGGAAAACACGTCTGATGTGTTTATGACAGTTGGGCTGTGTGTGGTCTCTGATATAAACCTGTGATGTACAAGCAGAGGCCGCGTTATTAATATATTAGAGAGTTAAGGCTCAAATGAACAGAGAATGTTATAATTATTTTTTTAATTAATTACTTAAATAACTTCTGTTTCATTTTGCTCTGTAGATGTGTATGTGATGTGTGAAGTAGAATTAAGTGTTTCAGTGATACAGGGGGACAGGCTTGTGTGTTGCACATAAATGGATTTGTCTTCTCTTCTCGGATTCTGTATGATGAACCTTTATTGAAAATCAGATGCATTACCTCACAGTTTTAGTTAAAATCAGCGCCTTTTAGAATTCACCCAAAATGATATCCTTCATTCACTCAATGACATACTCTTAAAAGGATAGTTCAGTCTAAAATTAAAATTCTATCATCATTAACTGTCCCATTGTCATTTTAAACATGATTGTCTTTTCTGCAGAACAAAAAAAGATATATTGAAAAATGTTGGTAACTGGCACCTATACATTTCTATTGTATGAAAAAAACTATTGTATGTCAATGGTTATCGTCACAATCCGGTGACTGACATGCTTCAAAATATTTTCTTTTGTGTTCTTTATAAGAAAGACAGTCTTACAGGTTTAGAATGAAAAGGATGAGTAAATGATGGACAGGATCTTCATTTATTTGGGTGAAATTTCACTTTAAGGATATTGATGTGAAGATTGTGTGAATGTTGTTGTTGAAGTTTATGTCCGGTCTGAAGATGTTAATTTGTCTGTTTGTGTTAGTTTTTGTATACATGCAAGGAACAAACCATTTTTATATTTATGAAAATTTTATTCTAATTTTTATTTTAATATATATCCATATCCATCTTTATTTTGAAAATGGCGTAAGCTTTAGTTGTGATGTATATTTTATATTTCCTATTTCAAAATGTCTCACAACACTGTCTCATGCCACAAAACATCAGATGCCATTTGTGTACTGGATGACAGATGATCTTCTTTCTTACAATTATTGGCATTATAAATTATTCATTCCTTTGTTTGTTTGCTTGTTTGTTTGTTTGTTTGTTTGTTTGTTTGTGTATTCAGCGATTACCTGTTTTAATTAAACTAACTTTATGTGTTTTACCAATCGCCATTGCTAATGGAGCATTACTGAATTTTACACTGATATTTCCTTGAGGAAATGCAAATGGAGATTAAAGTGACAACATTAATTTCAGACTAAACTTAGTCTCACTGTCTCTCTCTTTAACTTAATCTATTTTGTATTTAAACATTTTTGTTGTTTATTCAGATGACCTGGTTCCTTTTCTCAAACTCTCTTAACCCCATCTTTTGTTTTTCATCATTCATTTTTTGAGTTTTTTATACATCATTATCTGTTCACTTCTTGCTCAACCCCCACACACACTCACATACATATACACACACTCTCTAACTCTCTTTCTGCCCTTGAGTTTTTCTATTACCTTGTGGAAAGCACCTCGCCTGGCATGACAAGCGCAGCGGATTGACACTAAATCAGAAATCAACGCTGGAGCTCAGCATGAAGGTCACACACTCGTCTCTATCTGAGAATACACGCCATTCGCTCATCTGTGATGGTGGAGGGTCACGAGGGCCCTGTGGGATTCCGAGAAGGGCCACATATCTGTGAGGTGTGAGGTGATGGTAATCCTCAAATAATTACTCAATGTACACATGAAGTCCATCATAGTTCTGGGAGGAAAGAATGAAGGCAGAAAGATTTCAAGAGACAAAGGCAAACAATAATACAGTAGATGCATGTCATAATCTTTACATAAACTCCACACTGGTGCCTATATGTGTAAATAATGCATTTGTGATGGATTACACTGAACCTTCATCTCTTAGTGTGCAGGCATGCAGGCCCTAAACATCCCCAGGAGAAAGTGTCGAGTTGGTCTACACTGCCATCTAGTGCTGACAGGTTATAAACTGTAAGACTCCTAAAAGTTCACCCAAAGTGAGCATTGTGTCATATTTACTTAACTTTGTATCAGTTTAAACCTGTGTGACTTTCTTTATCCCACGAAACATAAAGAAGATATTGTGAAGAATGTTGGCAACTTGCAACCATTCACTTGCATTGGTTTTGTGACCTATCATCAGTCATGTATGGGTGCCATTGCTGTTTTACAAAATATCTTCGTTTTGGTCTGTGGGAAAAGAAAGTCACACAAGTTTGAGAGTGTGTGAATGATGGTCAATTATCCCTAAAATCTTTTTTTTTTAAATCACTCTGCTTTTAGATGAGTCAAATTACACAAAAAGGGAGCAAAATTAAGTTAAAATACAGTTTAATTGTTTGTATATGCAAGTTAAAGTTATCTCATTAACTAAAATATTTCTAATTAGAATTAACTACAAATATTGGTTTCCATGACATTATTAATCTGTTAATTAAACACTTACACATGTTTATACACAAACAAATCTTTGTACATTTTAGAGAAATTAATCTTTGGGTTTTTAATAAATTAATTTAACATTTTACACTTAAGAAATAAAATGTATATTTTTAAAAGATTTTTTAAGGTAATGATATTCACTAAGCCACGTGAAATGTTTTTTACAGTGTTGGAGCAGTAAAAATAGTTAATATAACTTTAATTTCAGAATTTTATATATGTATGTTTTATTAAAAAATCATTTAAATAGACTTTTACATGTTTTATATTTGAAACAAATATATAGTCTTCTATAGTATATAAAAAGTATATTTGATTTCATATGTATTAAGACTTCAAAAACTATTTTATAAAATCTCTAATAATTACAAAAGAAGATGACACAAGTGAGTAAACGTGTGCAAGCTTTCTTAAAATAAATGTATAACAATATTAAAATAATCAAGCTGTCAGTCATGTTTATTCATAAAGTGAAAGGTAATGTAATAATGCAGTGTAAGATTATATGTTAAAATAAGAGATAAACAGTAAGACATGAGTCCTATATGTGATATATATGACATATAGAGAAGTGATTGACTGGAACAGAGTTTGAGGATTTTTCACTTCGACTTTGATGTTTGTCCTCGCGAGGCTTCCGTATCCGGTCACATGAATCCGCAGATTGGTTTGTTATTCAGCTGCTGTCAAATGAGAGAGAGAAAAATGCATCAAACGTGAACAATCGTGATTTTTAATACCGATTTTAAACCTCGGTTCGTTTTTATCCGCTCACATTAACATCAAAGTCAACTGATACATTGTATCAAAGGCGTGACGCGTCCTGTCAATCAAATCTCGCTACAATGTTGCGCATTCTGACACTTTGAAATCCTATCGATGTTTTTTTATTGTTTTATTAGTTTGGTAATGGAAAGAGTTGTTGGTTTTAAAGGAAGATCATGTTGAGATGGATTCTGGGCGCTCGGGAAGCGCAGGGAACAATCGAGGTAAAATCCATCTGTCAATCAAGACCCAATCATTCATCTGTCAATCATTCTAAACAACTTCCGGTTTTATATTGAACAATATACTGTGACAGAAGCAGTTTAAAGACCTATGATCAAGAGTTATATTAATGCTTAATTAGTCTAGAATTCTATATATATAAAATAAAAGTTTGACTTTATTTAACTTTTTACCCTTTGTATACTGTCAGTTTGGAGTTTTGCTTTATTGATCATATGTTATATGAAACAAAACTACATTTTCTCATGTATGATTGACATCATTATTTTTATTCATCATTATTTAATAATGCATGAAATGTTGGAGGGCAAAGCGTGACCACAGTTTTCATATTTCATTAATATTCTCTTTTTTCATTGACTATTATTGACATACTTTAACCTTGTGCCACCCATCATTTACTCGGCTTTGTTCTGTTGAACACCTGAAAGATATTTGGAAGAATGTGACAGTTCTAGGACCCCCTTGACTACCATGGTAGGAAAATAGCGTTAGGAGTTTTGTTGGTTCTGTTGTTCGCAGAATGAGATATTTTGAAGAAAGTAGGTACAGCAAAAGTTCTGGGATTCTGTTGACTGTACCTGTGGTTTTTTTCGACTATGGTAATCATGAGTTCAAGAACTTTTTGGTTACACACATTCCTTCAAATATCTTTCTGTGTTTCAACGAAACAAAGACGATTTCACGGGTTTGGAACAATAAGAAAGTGAGACATTTGTGACACTCAAAACACAATCACACAAAATCTTTAATAATTCTCATAAATAATTAGTTTGAAGAAACGACAGACATCAGTTTAGTCCGCTACTGTAAATGAAGTCAGACAGAATCCAGAAAGCATTCCAGTGCTGTTATTTACCAATAATCTTCTGAAAGTCTCGGGGTTCTGTGTCCAGTTAGTGTTAAAGAGCGCGGCGGGGTCCGGTGCATGTCGAGCAGACAGCAGTCATTTCAGCAGATTCTCAGCTAGATTGGAGCCATGATTCGTTTGTCTATTATATTCTCTGTGTGTGCAGAAGAGCGCAGCGCTGTTCATTGGGGAGGAACAGCCCAAAAACTGTTTCACGGAGATGCAGGTGCTGAAAGGACACTTTGACATTGTTCGATTTCTGGTGCAGATTGATGACTTAAGGTAAGCAATCCTCTTCTCCGCCTCTGACCGGTGATTGACAGCTCAGACTGAGGCAGATCCACTCCGAAAGCAAACTTACAGAGCGTGACAAGAGCTTAATCATCACACTGTGTGTGTGTGTGTGTGTGTGTGTGTGTACACTCCACTAGTGTCCATTACTTTGACCAGAAAGCCTCTCCTCAAAGGACTACGGCATTACGGCGTTTTCCCTTTTTTAACCATGTGTTTTGTAATGTGCTGTCGTTAGTTTTGAGAATTTAGAGCCAGGCATTGCAATGTGTAAAGGTCATGGATTCCATCCCTCAGAAAACACATTGTGATAACATTTGAATGCACTCAAAAAATGACAATTCTGTCATCATTTACTCCTTCTACTGTAGAACACAAAGAAGATATTTCCAAAAATGTCTACAGCCGTACCGACGAAGCACACATTCACTTCTGTCTTCCGACAGTGTTCAAAAAGTTCAATTTATATTTGTCAATCCAATTATCTTCGTTATACATTACAGATTAAATTTTAAATGTGATGGGTTGATGGAACTTAAAATTCAAAACTTATTTTAATGAGTTAAAATATTGTGAAAATGCATTCAAAAGTTAGTCGAAATTGTGTTTAATTGTACTTGATATTGTCTTAAAATCTTTAAAATCACTTTGTTTAAAATCATGTGGCAAATGCATGAACAGATTATTATGTATGAATATGATAAGGGATATCAGATCACTCTACCACCAGAAATTAAAGCCAGGTGAAAAAGCGAGACATAAAGAAGGAAAGTAAACAATCCATCGGTTTATTTTCATGTGTCTGACTGAGAGTTCAGGAGTGGGTTTAGAAGTTTGGTGCGCGTGTGTTTGAGTGTGTATGTGTGTGTGTGTTCTGGCCCGCTGCTCGTGATGATCTCAGCGCAGTAGAAGAGTTTCAGATGAAATCAGCGGGCAGAACGTGGCTGATTGCTTTTCGAGTCCGGAGTCCTGTTTCTCCTCTCCAAGACCTTCCACACTTCCTGTATCTCATCCCTTTATCACGCTTTCATTCTTCTGTTCTTCCTGCCGATGATTCGGTCCTGGATCTCCAGGGGTCAAAGGTCATCTAGGAATCAAGCTATTCTAAAAATCTAATCAGGAAACTGCTCTAGTCCGAGCCTTTTGGCCAATATTTATCATCCGATGTCCTGTGTTTTGCTATCTTCTTCTTTATGGTGTTCATTTAGGGCACAAGTTCAAAGATTTTCTAAAAGTGTAACAAACATTGATGCAGTTATTATTTTGTGTGCATGAATGTCACATCGACAGTATACTGTAGTGTTGTATATATCTGGGATTGTGTCAATGTATGTTGTTGTTATGATTTATATCATTATTAATCTTCATTTTTGTGATGTTTTTTAAAGAATAAGTGCTATGATTTTCTCATTGTGTGTTTGTGTTGTCTTGTGTTTGTCAGATTTGCGTCTGCAGGTGATGATGGACTTGTGTTGGTTTGGAACGTTGAGGTGAGCAGAAAACTTCCTATCATGCTAATGATATGTTAATAATATGCCAGATTCTTCATTATTTACAATATGGGTGAATCTCAAAAAGTCATTTTTATCTCAAGAAATAGAAAGAGACCTTACAAAAATTCTCCCAGACCCTTAAAGGTTTTGTTTCTAAATGTTTTATTAATATCAACGCTCCACATGATCAGCTTTTATAACCATTAAATATTCAATATTTTCATGAAGAGTATTTGTTTTGGTATTGTAATGTACAAAAAGGTCCTGGTCATCAATCATGTTTGTTTGTTTGTTTGTTTGTATGTTTGTATGTTTGTTTGTGTTGATTTCAGACGGGATTTTTGTTGTTGGAGTTGCGAGGTCACACGCAGCAGATCACGGCCATGACATCATACCCATACATCAGAGGCGGAAACGCACACACTGCCCTCATTACCGCATCATCAGACCGTACGCTCAGTGTATCCTTACACACACAAACACACAAGCTTGTCTTAAACACTGTGATTCGTGTGTGTCATCATTTGTCCTTAATTCTCGAACAGTTATGGGATCCAGACACAGGAAACCGTGTACAGAATGTATCCGATCTACACTCGTCTGTGAAGGTGTGTGTGTTTGTGTTTTTGTTTGTTAATGTTTATGTGTGTATTGATGTGTGCGTTTTACAGTGTTTGCTGGTGTTAGACCGTTTGGACGTGTGGCTCTCTGGTGGAAATGAGTTGTGTGTGTGGAACAGAGACTTGGAGCTGCGGTGTAAAACTCTTCATCACAGTGACACGGGTAATTCATCCAAGCACATATTTGAGGAATGTGCAAACAATTTAACCATGATCCTCAAAGAACTGCTTCTAATAAATATCGCATGTTCAACCTTCCTGAAGGCATTTCAGCCATGGTGGAGTTACCAAAGAACTTCATCGCAGCCGCTATGGATAAAGAGATTGGTAAATAAAAAGATTTGCTTTGACTTTTCTTCAAATCTCTTCATGCAAACACAAATAACTTAACGTTGGTCCTGAGCAAGTTTTAATCTGTTTTGTTGCTTTGATGTTTTAGTGATATTTAAACTGAACGTGTCTGGGTCCGATATTGCCGTGATGGCCATGAGACACCTGGCTGATCATCAGGACACTATTCGATCGCTCATCAACGTCAGCGGTGAGATATAAATACTCTAAAGAGGTGATTTCAAAATACAGGTTTAAATTCAGTCATTGTGTCATTAGATGGTTTGTTTGCGAGTGGCTCTCATATCGGTGAGCTCATCCTCTGGGACTCCACGGTCTGGACCATTCAGGCCTATGAGCACATCCTGTGGGAGGAGTCTGCGGCGGATCGCCAATCAGATGTCGGATTGAACCAGATCGAGAGGTCTATTCAGCACATGAGCTCGGATGGAGAGGTAAAGAGAACATAGAAAAGAATAACATACATTTCTACATGCTGGAAGTTCCCTGAAAATTCTCTCTCTTTCAGTTCCTTGTAGCAGCTGTAGGCAGTGGGCTGTATGTTTATAATGTGCCATCGAAGAGCGTGGTTGCGTACAGAAGAATCGCTCATGATTCAAACGTCTTACACACCATGCTGCAGGAGAACGGGTATCAGACACGATACACTTTTTCCATCTCATGTGATGAAGCATTAGATGTTTTACAGTTTTTACATGTCTTCGTGTAGGCAGCTGATGTCGTGCTCTGAGGACGGAAGCGTGAGGATGTGGGAGTTACAGGACCTCCCCCTGCCTGCTGAGCCCGCCTCCTCAGGTAAAGAGGACACGGTCTTTCCATCAGCGTTTCATCTTTTCTCAAATACCTTCTCATCCTATTTCCTCTTCACAGCACAAGCCACATCCTTCCTTTTCTTTTCCTAGCATCATTTATGTGTCATCTCATGGAGAAAATGAGTGTAATGTTATATCCTTGCCTTCCAGTTCAAACCTGTATTCTCTTTCAGGCCTTTTCGGGATGTTCGGCACTTTCGGAAGGTCAGGTAAACAGGTTTGCCCTCCTGCCAAGAAAGTCCCAGACGTCTCGGGTCTGCGTTCCCTGGAACTGACGGGCGATCTGATTGGTCACTCTGGCGCTGTGCAGGTAGGGTGGTCATGTGATGGGGGTGGATCAAGTTAAAGGCTATACATAAATCCACGTCACTTATTGATCTACCCGATCGCTGTAATACATTTTGTTGGAGCCTCAACTCGTTTAATTAACCGTTATTCCCCCACCTTTAGTTTTGTGACGTGGTTTTAAATGAAAGCTTTCGATTATGTGTGTAGAAACTGTGTCTTATGAAGATTCATTGATTTAAGGGTTTGTTTTGAACCGCGCTTTAATTAAACTTTCTGACAGAATGAAGGATGCGATCTACATAAAAGTCAATTTTTATATTGATCACCTGACACGTGCATAAATGTGCTTCACCATCACGGCCCACACATTAGCATCACACAATTATACAGACTTTTATTTATTTATTTCAATGAGGGGAACATAAATCATTTCTGGAAAAGGTTCAGGTGTTTTTGAAAGCCTCTAACCTGAACTCATATTCATATTTAGAAAATAATTCATAATTGCTCTCATATAATTATTATATAGTTAATAAACTGCGTACATTAAAGTAGTTGACGGTCTAAAAATGAACATTTTGTCAATTACTTACCCTCTTGTCATTTGAATCCTGCATGACTTTCTTCCGCACAACACAAAAGAAGATATTTTGAAGAATGTTGTTTACTGGCATTCCTTGACCTGCATTGTGTGTCCATACAATAATATATTTTTCAAAATATATTTTTTGGTGTTCTGTAGAAGAAAGAAATACACACATGTTCGAAATGACAAGATAATTGACAGAATTTAAATTTTGGGTAAACTTTCACTTTAAGTATAGTTTAACACTTTAACTTAAACACACAGACTAAATTGTATATTTTTAATATTGAGAATTTTTTACTTGCACGGAAGAAACTCTTTCAATAAAATGAAATTTAGCAGATTTTTGCTGAAGATCCGCGTGTTAAAGATTCAATCACTTTTTAAACACTGAAGCACAATAAGAGTGAGGATGAGACGGGTGGAGGACAGGAAAAGAGAGATGATTTTATGACCCAGACTTCCATTATTAGTTATGTGTATAAAGTTTAGGAATGTTTTGAAGTTCCTGTATCTGGACTGGTAAAGCATGGTAAGCAATGCCGAGGTCAGGGCTTTGAATTCCAGGAAACACACAGATAAAATGTCAAATGAACAGTTGGTGCCTTTGAATAAAAGAGACAAATAAATTCATGTCCTGGTTGCCCAGACAATATTTCACCTCTCAAAATGATTATTTTGAATCATATCAGAAACTTGAAATCAACTGATGTGATATTTCTGCATGTATTAATATGGGCTAATCACAGGTGTGTTGGTTTTATAACTTTATTGCAAACACATGCTCTGTCTTGGTGTTTCAGATGTTTGTGAGTTTTAAGGAGAAGGGTCTGGTCACCTGTTCCACAGATCACCTGCTCATCATTTGGAGAGACGGAGAACTTCAGTCGCAGCTGCGCAGTCTCACACTCTTCAATAAACTCGAACAGAACCAGGGACTGTGATCTCACCTTCAGGAACTTCATCATACCTTCTGGACTTTTGAACACAGAGTTGGTTCTTTGTGTTTGTATTGAAAGTACCAGTTATTGAATTTCACAGGCCTCAGTTATGTTCAGGTTTCTTTTTATTAACCTTCTATAAAGTTTGATCACATCAGTGTTTTAACTTGATATAAGCTTTCACTTTGTGCTTTAACATAAAACATGTACAAATGTTTTGTCATTTTACTCTTTTACGTTTTATGAATGACTTAGATTAATGTTTTATGTGAATGATTTGTAAGTATTAGGGACATGTAAAATGTTTGTGTGTTTTTCTTTATATTTTCGATTACTTGTAATGATCTTAAAACTGGACGTTTGATTGCACTTTAATTATTGCTTGTGTTTACTGGACGTAATTCAACCTTGTGTGCTTGGGAATTCAGATCAAACAGACTTTATTGCAAATGTTTATTTGTGTCTCACAAACACAAAATCGGAGCGACTCCGAAAATAAAGACAGTATCCGACTTTTCAAATAAAACATGTTTGACATATGACATACATCTTATTTGTACAACTAACAATAACTCTAATGAAAGAAAAATGACGTGACTAATATAATAATGTGTTCAATAAAAATAGTTATATACATTTGCTCCAGGGATAAAGCAAGACTTGCATTTCCCAACTGTTCAACATAAAATACAGTAATTGACACAGAATCTGCACCCATCCATCATTTCACACAATGATCAAACCTGACCTTGTAGTTCACTTCATGACCCACACCCCCCATTATGATGTCATCGTGAGGACATATTTGTATGTGAGCCCTTCAATAATGGGTGTGTGAAAGATGTCCGTCAATAGAATTACAACACGATATTCAAATACAAGCAGGGACTGACACCTCTTTAGTCACAAGATCCATGAATGATCATCAAATGGCTTATAGGAACACATTAGTTTCCCTGTCACAAATACTTTAGGTAGTTGCAAAAATAATTGCATTGTAACACAACATTAGATACACTGAACCTGAGGGGACAGATTTGGCTGCACTGTTAGTGTTTGGCGTAATACAAGTAAATATTTCTCATGAGTCATTATATAAAGATTTCCTCTTATAGAACCGTGAGTGTAAATCTGATTGAATTTTTAAACTCAATGATATCATAACAATAGCTCCAGATGGAACGACAGCGTTTTATTTAGTGACAACAATCCGTTTAAGTCAGATTTAATGCAATAAATGAAAACAAACCTGTGATCATTCACTATAGCGAGGAGATATTTTGAGAAATGTCTCAGTGGTTTTGTGTTCATATACGGAGGAAGTAAATGGGTTGGTTGCTTACTTTCTTTAAAAAAAGTTCTCCAAGAGAAAGTTATAAAGTACTTTTCATTCTTGAACTACTTTAAATTTGTCTCTCGCCTCTGGAATAAGAAGACAGAATATTATGCATACAAGCCATATATAACCAGTTGCATGAAAACCAAAACCTCTATTTTGTGTTCCTTGAGAAGGAAAACTCAGGGCGAATCACTTTTGGGTGAAATACGTCTTAAAGCACAATCCTTGGTGACAACTTAACAAAGCCACGACAATCAAGAAAGCAAAAAAATCATCCAGAGGGCCAAAAGGTTACAACTTTGGAATCAGAGAAGGAAACAATCACATGGTCATCATGACAACACATTTTTAAAACATTGATGCTCAGTGTCGATGTTATAAAGACATATGACAGTAATCTGTGGTGTTCCCACATTTGAGATTAAGGCATGTTCATATCGCAAAAAAGTTATAAATTCATGCTGGAAACAGTTTCATGTTTCTTTAAATGACATATTAATCCCGTGTCTGCCAAAATATGAAAAATATGAGTTCTGGGAAAGGACAATGCAGGCTGACAGGAGCTGTGGTTTGACGTACAGTAGCTTTGTTAACACTGAAACACAGGAACACGGAGGATCAGATGGGTGGAGAACAGGAAAAGAAGGAAATGTCACCAGTTTGACCTATGTTGATGTAAAGTTTTAAAACGCTCTATGCCTTTGGCTGCAGAGAAATCAAACCTCCTCAAAAGTCACTGACAATATGTCCTATGTAATAAAACTTTTTTATACAAGGTTTGGTCAATGAATATGATCACACAATGGAGACACACACACTCTGCATGAACAGAAATGTGGAATGAAAACACGTTTCATTTGAACTCCGAAGACCCAACAGGATGCTTGCAAACTGGCAGTGAATCGCATTTAACCTATGACCTCCCAAAAACATGTTCAAGTTCAACATTCATCTCAGTGTGCCTACACAAACAACATCATAGTGTAACATTTACCATCACACAATAAATTATTTGGCAGTATTCTGTTCATACACGGGAGCACATTCTTCTAAATATCTTTTGCTTGTCGTTCATAACCATCAAACATGTTTTAAACTTTGTTTTGGATATGATGATCCCTGATCACAAAGACTTTAGGTAACATATTATGATGTTACAAAAATAAACCAAACATTTAAAAATTTATTGTAACAAGTTTTAATTTTCTGTAAATTTTCTGAACTTTTATGAAGAAGTTTGTCATTAAGTATGCTTAAAAACATAATTTAACTTTCCTGTAGTATAGTTAATAAAATGAATGTAAATTTCTTTATCAAAAGGAAATGATTACGCAATAAAATAATCCAGAGTTCAAAGGTTGTTTCATGCATACAATAACTCAAACATCTACATTCCAAACCAGTAAGACCATTATCAATTTTGGAACACAAAACTAGAGGTCATGCAGAAAGTTAATATCATATTCAAATGCGCTCACTCAAAGATTACATGTAAGAGCTCCAGCAAGGGGAAGATCTTCAGTTAGACCTCATCCAAATGTTATTCTGTTCCTTACACAAAAACTAGAATATGAGTAATGCAATAGTAAAATGATACTAGAATGCTTTATCTTTCATCATGACTGCCATTTGTTGTTGTGTTCCAAATGAAAGAAAGTCAAACAGGTTTAGAAGAACATGTGGATAAGTTTAAAACAATAAGAGGATTTATATTTTGAGCATGTGCAGTTCTCTATATGGACCAATAGAGGGCATGACACGTGCATGACATGTGCATGTCATGTTATTGGAATAGAGGTGATGAGTTTCAAAAATTGGACATTTGTAATGTTGGTTTACTATCACAACAAAAGGATATGACCAATGTATTCTGCAGTTTAAAAGTGTTCAATGTTGAACATTATCTTTAATGGAAACTATGTCAATCTTTCTATGAAGCCGGTATATGTAAATTACTTTAATGTCTTACTGCATTATAATGCATTCACATTACCTCAATAACAGAATAAAAATATTCCAGCTGTCATTCAACAATTAACATACATACATATCTATCTATCCTGTATATGAATGCTTTTACATTAGTAATACATTAAGATGATAATGATATATACAGGCTTCAGTGAAGGTGTTACCCGTTGTTATGAGCACATGAAAGAAAAATGAAGAATGGGGGGGAAACAGTAAAAGGAAGGATGAGAGGACAGGAAAGAGAGAAAATGTGAAACGTGCAGAATGTGTGCCGCATGCTTCCAAATGCACCATCACCACATGGCAAACTGGGACTTTCTGAACACTCTGTCATTGTTTGGCAGTGCCAAGCGAACGAAAGCAATCCTCCTGTCATACAAACGTCTCCGTGATGCGCTCCAAGAACATCTTAAAACTCTCTGATGATGTCAGAACTACAAAACGTTCTAGAACTCTCTGTATTCAGGATGTGTTCTAGAACACTCTTTCACCAACAATCTACACAACTCACCAAACATCCAGCAGATATAAACACTTTATAAACTCTGACCCAAGCCTGTCTTTGAGCCAATGGGAGACCCGTCCAAGTGCACTCACAACACAAAAAAAACCCAAAATATCTTCAGATATCTACTGGTGTGTTTAAACATTGGTTCTTGTTCGACTGTTCAGTGATTCTGACAAACAATGTCACGCTTTGTTGGAAACCTTTCTAGTCCCTGCCATGATGCTGAAAGAGCCAAACGTTTATCCAATATCCCTCCATGTGTTTAATCATAGACCCACCGTCCGTAAATCACAACAAGAGTTTTAACGTAGTAAAAGTAGACCCGTGATATATAATCCTAAATAAATAATATTTGAAAATGTATAACCCATGTGGGTGATCTCAACATGAGGATGTGCTGGAGTTCACGCACACGTTTGGGAATGTTGTGTCCCTATGGACGACTGTGTGATGCTGGAATGTTAACCGTTATGTTCTGTGTAAAATGTAAAAACGTTCTCTCCCGATATAACACACACACACACGCGCGCAGGCACACCCGCACGCACGCACACAAACACACATCATCATCAAGCTAATACAGTATGTGTCTGGATATACAGTGCTCTCGAGAAATATATTCTTTCTTATTATTGGCTATTTATATCAAAATTATTGATTACACACCAGTCCTCGGAGTTTGAGAAAGGAGTCGTTCTGATACAGAAAGTGCCGGAATACTGGCGACCTGCAGGGAGGTCGACCGTCGCAGTGTTTGTACATTCAGTCTTTCATTCTGTTTGGCAACTTCATAGAGAAAATCAGTCATAAGATGGACGGGAGATAAAGTGTGAGTCCACTGTTTAGAGTGTTGCTTTGTGACCCCTTGTGACTGAATGAAAACCAAAAACTGACCATTTTGAGATTCTGGGTGATGAGGAAGCAGGTGACCCTAACACAGGGCGATCGTCTTCCTGTCTTCGTCCTCGCTGGGGTTACAGAGTCCATTTAAAGCCCTTTTGGCATTCAGATCTGTCGTCCATGAGCTCACCTGTGTGCA